>CAUYSK010023670.1:0-97163 GCA_963575035.1 Avahi laniger | reverse complement strand
ATTTTTTCAATATATTTTTAGTTGTCCAATTAATTTCTTTGTGTTTTTAGTAGAGATGGGATCTCGCTCTTGCTCAGGCTGGTCTCAAACTCCTGAGCTCAAACAATCCGCCTGCCTCGGCCTCCCAGGGAGCTAGGATTATAGGCATGAGCCACCGTGCCCAGCTCACCATTATTTTTTATGGCTGAGTAGTACTCCATGGTATACATATATCACATTTTATTAACCCACTCATGTATAGATGTGCTCTTGGGTTGTTTCCTCATCTTTGCAATTGTGGATTGTGCTGCTATAAACATTTGAGTGCAGATGTCTTTATTATAGAATGTCTTCTTTTCCTTTGGGTAAATACCCAGTAGTAGGATTGCTGGATCAAATGGTAGTTCTACTTGTGGTTCTCTGAGGTATCTCCATATTACTTTCCATAGAGATTGTACGAGTTTGCAGTCCCACCAGCAGTGAATGAGTGTTTCTATCTCTTTGCATCCATGCCAACATTTGTTATTTTGGGACTTTTCGATAAAAGTCATTCTCGCTGGAGTTAAGTGATATCTCATTGTGGTTTTGATTTGCATTTCCTTGATGATTAGAGATGTTGAGCATTTTTTCATATGTTTGTTGACCATTAGTCTGTTTTCTTTTGAAAAGTTTCTGTTCATGTCCTTTGCCCACTTTTTAATGGGGTTGTTTGATTTTTTCTTGTTAATTTTCCAGAGTTCTGTACAGATTCTAGTTTTCAGCCCTTTATGGGAAGTGTAACATGTGAATATTTTCTCCCATTCTGTAGGTTGTCTGTTCACTCTAGTGATAGTTTCCTTGGCTGTGAAGAGCTTTTAAAATTGATCAGGTCCCATTTATTTATCTCTTTTGTTGCTGTGATTGTTTCTGGGGTCTTCTTCATAAATTTTTGCCTAGGCTGATGTCTTTAAGAGTTTATACAACATTTTCTTCTAAAATTCTTATGGTTTTATACCTTAGATTTAAGTTTGTAATCCATCATGAGTTGATTTTTGTGAGAGGTGAGAGGTGAGAGGTTCAGATCCTATTTCAGTCTTCTACATGTGGCTATCAAATTTTCCCAGCATGATTTATTGACTAGGGATTCTTTTCCCCAGTGTATGTTTTTGTCTGCTTTGTCAAAGGTTAGATGACAATATGAACATGGCTTTATATCTGGATTCTCAGTCCCGATCCATTAGTCTATGTCTCTGTACTTGTGCCAGTACCATGCTGTTTTGATTACTATAGCCTTGTAGTATAGCTTGAAGTCTGGTAGATGGATGCCTCCTAATTTGCTCTTTTTGCTTAAAGTCACTTTGGCTATACGGGGTCTTCTTTGTTTCCATACGAAGCATAGAATTATTTTTTCCAGATCTGTGAAAAATGATGTTGGTATTTTAATGGGGATTGCATTGAATCTGTAGATCACTTTGGGTAGTATAGACATTTTAACAATATTGATTCTGTCAATCTTTGAGCACAGTATGATTTTCCATCTGTTTACATCCTCTGCAATTTCTTTTCTCAGTGGGAAACAGGCTTTAGAGTTTAAACAACTCCAAGATCATGAAGCTAGTAAGTGGCAGAGTTGGGATTTGAACTCATATTGGTCTGATTCTGGAACCTGGACTCTAACCAATTACCCCATGCACCTCACTCCAAAGATTGAATCCAAATATTTTGTTTCATCAGTTGGTGCAAAATCTGGTGAATACGGTAGATGACAGAGAGTTTCCAAGTCCAGCTCTGTAGTTTGAGCAGCATTGTTTGTGCAACACGTGGTCAAGTGTTATCTTGCAAGAGGATTTGCCTATTTCTATTGACTAATCTAGGCTGCTTAATCACAAGCATCCTCATCATTTTGTCCAATTGGTTGTAATAGACATCCGCTGTAATTGATTGATCAGGTTTCATGAAGCTGTAGCGGATAATACGAGTGCTGGACCACCAGACAGAAAGCATTAGTTTTTGTGATGAATATTTGGTTTTGGAATATGTTTTGGCACCTCATCATTATCCAATCATTGTGCCAAATGATTGCTATTGTCAAAAAGAATCCATCTTTCATCACATGTAACAATACAATATAGAGACGGTTTGCCTTTATGTTGTGACAGCAAAGAAAGGCAAGTTTCGAGATGATTTCTCTTCTGATGCTCACTTAATTCATGTGATACTCATCTATTCAGTTCTTTACCTTGCTGATTTGTTTCAAATGGTCCAATATTGTTGGAATAGTAACATCAAACCTTGCTGCTAACTCTTGCATAGGTTGAGATGGGTTTGCTTCCACTACAACTTTCAGCTTATCATTATCCACCTTGGTCTCAGGTTTCCCATGTGGTTCATTTTCAAGATTAAAATCACGAGAATGGAACTTCTCAAACCATTGATGTACTATGTGTTCATTAGCCACATCCTTCCCAAACACTTCATTGACATTTTGAGCTGCCTGTGTAGCATCGGTTCCACAAAGGAACTCATATTCAAAAATAACACAAATTTTCGACTTGTCCATGGTTTCACAAAAATTGTTCTATAAAAAAACTTTGAAAAATAATCACAAATTAAACCACACATTTGAAAGAATGAAGACGTACCTTCATAATAAAAATTAAAAAAGAAGTGTCAAAGTGAAATGTCAGAGATATCAACCGTCAAACTTAGAACTTACGGGAAGCGGACATTTCATATTTAATAACCTAATACTTGGTAAGTTGTGGCAGGAGTATTGCTTGAGCAAAGTAGTTTGGAATTGTGGTGTGCTATGATTGTTCCTGTAAATAGCTGCTGCACTCCAGTGTAGGTAACATAGTCAGACTCTGTCTCTAAAAAAAAAAAAAGGTCTGGGGAGGAAAATGAAATAGAATAAAGTTTAGGATAATTAGAATCTCTTTAAAATATCTTCCAATAAAACAACTCTTTTATCTCATATGATGTAAAATAATTCATTTTGCTTCTAAAAATTTTCGCACTGGGCAACATTTTCATCCTCTTTCCCCTGTGAGGAAAAAAGAAACATACATCCCTTTCCCAAGTGAAGGAAAAAGAAACATACATAATGTTTTTGTTGGTAGAGAATATAATAAATTATAATTCCAGGCTTACTTTAATAAGAACAACAGGAATCCATAATTAGCTCTAGACTAAAGTAGGCTAAATTGGTATGAATATGAAATCACCTACAGCTCTAAAAGATAACACATTTCTAAAAATACCAGAAATTCTCATACTTTTTCCATTTGGCCTAACACAGAACCCCTAAAGCAGATAAACTTAATTACCTTGTGACCTAGTGTTGGCATATCACTATCCAATTAGTTATTAGATATCTTCTCCTTCAGGAAGGAAAGAGGGTGGCAGAATGTAACACTGGAAATCTAAGAAGTGGCATTAAAATCACTATCTGAAAAAAAACGTAATGGACTTGAAGGTCAGAGTATTTGATTATAAGAATATGAGATCCTCCAAACAAATATATAATAAATGTCTAGTTAATATATCAATCAGTGAACCTTTTTTCTTTTCAGTGGTAAAGAACAGATTAAAACAGTAACAACTAAGCATCCTAAAAATTTTATGTGTTCTGTATTGAAAAATATGTAAGTAGATAGTTAAAACATAGATGAGGCTGGGTGAGGTGGCTCATGCCTGTAATCTTAGGGCTTTGGGAGGCCAAGGTGGGAGAATCGCTTGAGCCCAGGAGTTCGAGATTACAGTGAGCTATGACCATGCCACTGCACTCCAGCCTGGGTAACACAGTGAGACTCTGTCTCAAAAACAACAACAACAAAACCCCCCAAAACAAAAAACACATACATGAAGAATAAACATTCTTCTGGTCTAAATATAAGTCTCTTTATTTTCCTTGTACACTTCATTGATTGTCCACTCAAGCTGCTGTGAATGTGTTGATTTTATAGGTTGTTACCCTTCCGTTCATTACCCATTTTCCAGGAAGACGGATATGGATATTGCGGTGAGGAGCTCAGCATGAAATGAAAGACAATTCCAGTTATAATGTTATCCTGCAATTTAGGAAAATATTCAGAGGGGATTATTTCTCAATACATTTCTAAGCCAATACAACTTTTTTTCTGTGTAAAATTGAATCCTGAAGTATACTTGCACACAGACACACAGATGCAAACACAAATACTTCTTTTTTTTAAAAAAGAAGGGGGAATTTCACTTTAGACAAAAAAAAAAAAATAGAAGAGATATTCTTTCTAGGGTTTTCTATGAAGAAAAAAAACCTACCAAGAAAGTCTATTTCTTTCTCTTGTCCAGTATTTTCCATCTCTTTGTGCTAGCATCTGTGAGGACCTGCCTGATAAAAATCCCTAGGTGAGTAGCAGGAGAGAGGTTAAGGCTAAAATTAGAGGGACTGGTGACTGAAAAATGAATTAGATAGTCATCTTTTCATTCATTTTAAGGAGGTACTTAGAATGAGATAAACATGACTCAAAGGAAAACAAAAATAAGCAACTTTGGGTGTCTGCTTTCCCTCTAATTGGATCCTTGGTTGGGTCTGCCAATTCCAGCATTACCATTTTGTCTCAAATGTCAGGAATGTTACCAAAAAAAAAAAAAGATTCATATATTCTGTAGGTGATGGGATATTTAAACTCTGAAGTCCTTTTTAACACTCTTTTGTGATTTGAATTGCTCATAGAATCAAACTTGAAGGGTCCGCTCATGTTGCTTACTTCCTTTTTCTTTTGGTTTTGGCTTTTCAGCCATCATTTATGTCAACTGTGACTGCCAGCATTTGGCGCAGTGGGTGAAGTGAGTCTTATTTGAAAACGTGCCCAAGGCAGCCTGCGGAAGCTGCTACAACAGGAAGCAGCTCCTCTGGTGGTTGCCTTGTCCAGGTTCCCAAACACAGAGGGAGGCATCCCCAATAGAAAGAGGAAGTGGTTCTGTATCCCTCACCTTCAGACCCACAGAAAGTTCCCCTCCCAGTTGAACTAGTTTTCTGCAGAGCCCTTGTGCCTGTCAAATGGTCACTGTTCTTGATATAGGGAGACACGCAATGAGGCCTCGAGGAAGCTGGGGAGTAAGCAGAGGATGCTCGTCAGCAGAGAGAAAAGAGGGAAGAGAGACAAGCAAAAGAGGGAAAGGAGAGACACTGTAGCTCCTGGGAGACAGAAAGCCTGAGAGAGGACGGAGCTGTCTCTCTTCTGGCTAGTGTTCCATTTCCCACTTCCAGGCCTCGAGGCTCAGCTGGATTAGGAACCAAACTAAACAGCAAAGTTAGCTGGGATACACCCAGGCTATCCCAGTAGGATCTGAGCACTTCCCCAATGTAACAACAGGTTATTATCACTGATAAGCTTAAGGAAGCTCAGAGCCTTCAAGAAAAAGTAAATCTATATTTATATAGATTATAAAATAGCAAGGAGGTGAAGAGTAGAATACATTTTAGAAGATTTGTATTTTTAAAATGGTTAAAATATTGTAAAATGAGCTCCTGCTTTTGGGTGTTGGAATGAAGAACTTCTACTCCCTTCTCCTCTTGCCACACACACACACACACACACACACACACACACACACACACAAACACATCATCCTGAAATTTTAGAATCCTAGTGACAAGGAGTAGATTCATTACTTCAGCGAATCTTTACTGAATGCCTGCTATGTTCCTGGTGCTAAGAGCTTGCGGTACATTACTGAAGAACACAAAGATCTTTGTCCTCTCAGAGTTTAAGTTTTAACAAATAAGTAAATTCTATACCATGTTAGAAATTACTATAAGAAGCAAAAAGGCAAGCAAGGTAAGGAGAATCTGGAATTCCAGAGGTGAAGGGCCAGGTTGCAATGTTAAATGGAGTGGTCAGGACAGACCTCATTGAAAAACTGAGAACTGAGCAAACACATTGCAAGAAAAGAGGGAGTTAGTCATCCAGCTATCTGGGGGAAGATACTGGCTTGGACACCTCCTCACCTCCTTCAAGGCAGGGGGAAGAGCTAGAGTGAAAGCCTCTAAGCAAAGGAATACACAACGGGTTGGAACAGCAGCAGAGCTGATGTATCTGGAAGGGAGAAATCCAGGGGAGAGTAGAATAGAGAAGGTCAGAGAGGCAATGGGGGCCAGATCCTTTATGGCTTGTGGCTCATTGTAGGACTTGGACTTCGACTTTGCTTAAAATGAGGAGCCTCCATAGGATTTTGAGCAAAGGAATGATGTAGTTTGACATATTTTTAAAGGATCATTCTAGATATCATGTTGAAGAGCCTTTTATAGTAATTCAGGCAACAGATGATAGCTCAGACCAAGAGGGTATCAGCGGACAAATAAGAAGTTGGATTGTAGGTATATTTTGAAGGTAGAGACAATAGGATTCCTCATGGATTTGATGTGGGATATGAGACAAATAGAGAAGTCAAGAGTGACTTGGGTTTTCAGCTTGAGCAACAAGGAGTTGTTATCTATTGGGGAAGGCAGTAGGTAGAGGAGTTTTTGTGAGGGAAGGTCGGAAGTTCAGTCTGGGACATGTTGAGCTTGAGACGCCTATTAGATATCCAAGTGGAGATGTGGAATAGGCAGTTGGATGTATTAATTTGGAGTTCCAGATGGAGCTTTGGGCTAGAGAGATAAATTTAGAAGTCTTTATCATATAGAGGGAATTTAAAGTACTGAGACTGTGCATTCTGGAACTTGGGGAGCAAAAAGGAAAAAAAAAGTACTTGTACTAGATGACATCACCAAGGAGTAAGTGTAGATAGGGAAGAGGAACAAAGACTGAGCCCTGGAGTCCTCCAACATTAGCAGTCAGGAAAATGAGAAAACGGCAAAGGAGATTGAGAAGGAAGAGCTAGTGAGGAAGGAAAAAACAAAAATAAAAACAAAAACAAGAGAACATGGTGACCTGGAAGGCAGGTGAAGAAGAATTCCCAGAAAGAACGAGCAACAGTATCAGTGCTGTTGCTAGGTCAAGAAAGACAAGGATGGAGAATGTACCATTGGATTGAGCAACAAGTAGGTCATCGACAAGGGTAAGAGCAGTTTCTATGGAGTCACAGGCTAAAAAGCTGATTGAAGTGGCTCATAAGGGCAAGATGGAAGAGGAATTTAAGACAGTAAACAGAGACAATTCTTTTTAAAGGGCTTTGCTGTTAAAGAGAGGAAACAGTTACTACAGTAGCTGGTGAAGGAGTAGGGTTCAGAGAAATTTCTTTTTTTTTTTAAGATAGAATTAATAATATGTATAGTATAAATGTCATTATGCTAATGGCAATGATCTAGTGGAGGTAAAAAATGATTATTTAGAGAAAGGTTGGAGGAGAGAATTGTTGGAACAATGTGCTTGAGGACAGGAGGTAGAATCTAGTGCACAGAGAGTGCTTTAGAATAAGAGTATGGATTATTCTTCTGATACTTGGTAGGAAGGAAAAGTATGAAAGTGCAGATATTGGAAGAAGGGTAGCTGTGTTAGTGGGAATGTGTGGAAGTTGTAAAGACTTCCAAGGAGGAAAAACAAAGAACATATAGCAAGGGATTAGGAATCAAAATGGTTTTAGATTTCTCAACGGCAACACTAGAATCTAGCAGACACGGGATTAAGGCCTTTAAAAACCTAAGGGTAGATAATCTGTAACCTAAGAATTCTATACTCAGCCAAACTATTATTAAATGAGTGTACATTAAATGCATTTTCAAATGTACAAGATGTGTTGGATATCCTGTTTGCCCCTCCAGATCCTTCTCTACTTCTCACTTTGTGCTTAGGGAAGTAGACCTACATGGATTGATTCACTTGGGTCCTCTTGCCTGCTGGCTTCTGGTTGGGTTTGGTCAAAGTGAGATAATGGCAGGAGACCAGGGGGTAGAAAGAGAGAGGTCAGTGCTGTGTTCCTGTACTGAAGGCTACAGATTTTGTTGAGCAATCCTTTTCTACAGCTGTAGGTCTCTTTGGATTCTGGTAAACACTCCTTCCTCTTTCCCCTTCAGGCCTAAGGGTTCCTTTTATTACTAGTCCCTTCACTTAACACTTTGTACCTTTGTAAATAGTCCCTTCATTAAATTTACATCTAATGCCCTCTTTTTTTTTTGAGACAGAGTCTCACGTTGTTGCCCTGGCTAGAGTGAGTGCCGTGGCGTCAGCCTAGCTCACAGCAACCTCAGACTCCTGGGCTCAAGCGATCCTCCTGCCTCAGCCTCCCGAGTAGCTGGGACTACAGGCATGCGTCACCATGCCCGGCTAATTTTTTCTGTATATTTTTAGCTGTCTAATTAATTTCTTTCTATTTTTGGTAGAGACTGGGTCTCGCTCTTGCTCAGGCTGGTCTCCAACTCCTGAGCTCAAACAATCCGCCCGCCTCGGCCTCCCAGAGTGCTAGGATTACAGGCGTGAGCCACCGCGCCCGGCCCTAATGCCCTCTTAAAGATGAAATTTTTTTCCTGGCTGGACCCTGACTGGATACTCCAAAAATTTACCCATGCACATTTTCTTATAAAACTATTGGAGGAAGTTCTCTATTAAAATAGGAAGTAAGAAAGAAGACACAGGATTGAGGTAAAGGGAATCCCCTGAACAATGGTGAAAGGACATCACAGGATGACAGCTGTGTATTATGTTTACAGAACAACCAATTCAGATTGGAGCAAGCCAGAAGGTTCTTATAGGTGTCCTCAAGAAACTGAAATTGTTAGGATACCTAATGAGGAGTTTTACATAACTGGGACAAGAATTTAAGACTGAATTAGAGTTAAGGACATGGAAGTCTAAGCAAATGAAAAACAGACGGTTATTAATTTTAGATGTAACAAAAAAATTGGGCAATAAAGTAATCATAGTATAGAAAATAGCTCAATTGTAAACAGCACTTATGCAACAAAAAGTCCAAGGGACTGTTTAATTATTTCCTTTTATAGATTTCCTTACAATACACAGGTTCCCCATTTTTGTAATGTAGAGATTGTCACAGAAGGCATTTACCATAATCTCACCTAAAGCTGCCAGAACATTTATTTTAACATGATTTGACCTAGACAATTTGACACAGTAAGAAGTCAAAAGCTCAGATTATCTATAAACCTCTGCCTGGTCTGTGTGACCTGGGGTATCTGATCCTTTACAAAGTATGAGGACTACAAATCACAACATGCACAGTGTCTGGTACATAGTAGGCATCCATAAATGACCACTTTTGTCAGCCCCCTTAATGGAAGAATGCTGGATAGGGATATTGTAAAACCACAAGGAATACAACTTTGACCTCAATTTAAGTGGGTAGCTGAGCAACTGGAAGTCACAGGATGTTAAAAATCTGACATTATTATAAAAGTGAATACTTCTCAGACTAGACAAATATGATCTGGAATTGACAACTCTGTATATAAACAAAATTGAGGGAAAAGTGTTCTAAGGAAAAAAGATGCCTGAAAGAAAAAAGTACAGAGAGAGTGAACTGATTCTGATAGGGGACAAGAGGAGCATACAGCTCTGTTTTAGAACGGCGACCTAAATACTTAGTTTTTCCTGGAGGGTCCCCATCCTGCTTGGTGCCACAGAAAGCCTGGGACGGCAAGGGAGGGCTCTGGTTCCTTCCCTAGCCACATAAACAACAAAGTGGGCAAGACTCTTTAGCTTACACCTATAATCCTAGCATATTGGGAGGATGAGAATGGAGGATGGCTTGAGGCCAGGAGTTCAAGACCAGCCAGAGTAACAGGGCAAGATCTTGTCCCTTTAAAAAATTTTAAAAATTAGCCTGGCCTGTCTCATAGGAAAAAAAAGAAGGGAAAATCTGTCATTAATAATAATTAACATGGGCACACTTAAGATTTGCTAGTTGCTGTTCTAAGTCATTTTACAAGAATTATCCCATTTGATCTTCGTAACAACTCTAGGTCCTTTTATCCGGAAACTGAGACTTAGAGAAGTTAAGTAAATTGCCTAAGTTTACATACTTAGTAACCTAGTAGTGCTAGACCTGAACTCGGATTTGCCAGCTTCCAAAGTCTTTCAAGCCTTGTAGCTGAGGTGTTAACATATACCAAGTAAAGTCTTTGGTTGTGGACTTTCTCACTAGTGTAACAGCATTGATCAGCAAGTGACCTTCAAATGTGAAATGATAGCGATAATAAACAAAAGCCAGACGATTTTAAGCAACTGCTCTTTCAAGGTGTGCTAGCGTAGAGCCTTAAAAGCATTGACTGTGGACGTGGGGTCTCAAGACATTCAAATACATTTTACCACTAAATTTCTAACAGAAAGAGAGTTATTTTGAGGCTTTTTAAAGATTATTTCTTTTCTATCCGTGTATTCCCAGTGCCAACTGCAAATAAACGTTAAGTGTGGAATAAATGCCTCGTGACTGGTTATATGATTCCCGCAGTGGGTCTTTTCAAATCTCACACAGAGCATCTCATACAAAATATCAAGACCATTAAAGCAAGCCCTGTCGATATTTTTTTTGTTACGCAGCTGCTTCGAGGGTAGAAGAACATGCTCCTGATGTAGGTCCAGTTTGAGGAACACATTGCCACTTGAGAATGCAAACGATAAAGCCCAGAAATCCGGGACCACAGTAATACTCCAGCCTAGGGCTGCAGAACAGCTTCTTTACCAGCGGGGCGGCCCATTCCTGTTTTGGCGCCGGTGAAACGCCGGTGTGGGCGGGGGACCCATGCTCAGCCTGAATAGTGGGTGGGCCGGCAATGACAGTGCAGAAATTCCGCGCCGGCTGCGGGGGTTCGTGGACCGGACCCAAGGGTGGAAGGGAGCACTGTTCACCTGACATACCCAATCCGCACTCCCCCGCAACAGCCCTGGGCTGCAGATGCGCGGGAAGAAAGCTCTTTAACACTGTACGATTACAGAACCTGGGGTTGCAGCACAGCATCCAGGGGCGCCGCCCGCGCAAGCGCAGCACCTCTGCACCGCCTGCCGGCAGCGCATGCGCAGTGCGGTCTCGCTGGCTCCGCCAGTCCCGGCAGGGCTCGGGCCCCGCCCCCGCAGGCTCCGCCCTGCTCCCGCGCGCTGAACGCCCCATATCCGGGTTCCCGCCGCCTCCGCCGCCGCGGTCTTCGCCGCCTCGCTCATTCAGCCTTGCCGGGAGTGGAGTGATTCCCGAGCAAGATGGCGGCCGTGGGACGAGTCGGCTCCTTCGGTTCGTCTCCGCCGGGATTAGCGTCGACTTACACGGGCGGTTCCTTGACCAGCGAACTAGCGTCCGGCAACGGCGGCGCCGCAGCAGGCGACGACGAGGACGGGCAGAACCTTTGGTAACGATCCCACCCCTCCCCGAGCCCTCGCTGGCTCTCCCGGCCTTGCGGACGCCTCGGGATCCCGTGCCCGCCAGAGCTCGGCGCGGGGCCCGGCCACCGCGTTCTCGGCAGCTCCTGCCTAGGCGCGCCGAGGCCGGGTCCGTCCCTCCCGCGCTGCGGCTCAGGCCCCCGGCCCCCGGCCTCAGCGTGCGCCTTGCTCCCGGTTAGGTCCTGCATCCTCAGCGAGGTCTCCACCCGCTCGCGCTCCAAGCTCCCCGCGGGGAAGAACGTGCTGCTGCTGGGTAAGTGTCCCCCGCCCCGCCCCGGCTGGGGTCCAGGTCCTCCTGCCAACTCGCTCTCTTTGTGCGGACAGCCGGGCCCGGCCCCGCCCCGTCCACCGACCTGTCGCTGACCGGTGAGGGAGAAGGGAAGCCCCAGACCCCTACCCCGGAACCTGCGGGCTCCCACCTTCCCTCAGGTCCCTCCTCCTCCTCCCCGGGATGTGGAGGTGGCCCTGTCAGCCTCCCCTGGGAAGGAAAGAAAGAATAGGATAGCTTATCCGAGGGTTTCTAGTGGGCTGGAGTTTACCTAGAAAATAAGAACATTTTTTCTTTCATAACAAAAATCGGTGGCAGAAGGCTCTTTTTAAGAGCTCCAGTGCAAATGGCATGCCATTAATATTTAATAGCTGACTCTTTGTATAATTGACAGAGAAACTGGAACTGAGACCTGGTGATAAATGTTTTGGATTCAGCATTCTTGAGTCCAATGTGCTCATGTTGCAGCTGCCTTTTTAACTGTCACTTATAATTCTGCAATTTGTAAAGGACAATACAACAACACCTTTGTAGTTCAGTCCCTTTGGCCAAATGGATATAATAAGGAGAAATGGTCTGATGTTTCAATTCTCCTGGTTGTTCTGTATTTCCTTGTTTCTCTGTAAGTTGTGTATTTTGTTTCTTTAGTGACTGGGTGGGAGTAGAGAATTGAGGGAGAACAATTCGTAGGTTCTGATTTTTGCAGACTTAGGTCCTGAATCATTTACAGGAGAGATTTCTTCCATATTCTTTATATGGGAGACATTAAAAGTTTGGCTTCTAAGGTGGTGATTAAATTTTAAAATTTGGTATTAGTGTCTCAAGATTTTATTATGTACATCTAAAAAAAAAAAGGAAACAAAGAAGTCAAACGTTACTTGATAGGGTCCACAGTTAAATATGAATGTTTAGATAGAAAAAAATTAATTTTTTAAATGAACTGCAACCAAGTTAAAATATATGATTCTTGACATTCTTTAAAGTTAGATGGGACTAATTGAAAAATTAGTTTTTACCTTTGTTTTTTTAATGTGACTAAAAGTACCTATTGGCCTGAAATCATAGCCCTATCACATAAAAGCCCTATGATTTTTTTTTTTTTTTTTTTGAGACAGAGTCTCACTCTGTTGCCCTGGCTAGAGTGAGTGCCGTGGCGTTAGCCTAGCTCACAACAACCTGACACTCCTGGACTCAGGCGATCCTCCTGCCTCAGCCTCCCGAGTAGCTGGGACTACAGGCATGTGCCACCATGCCCGGCTAACTTTTTCTTTATATTTTTAGTTGTCCAGATAATTTCTTTCTATTTTTTTTAGTAGAGATGGGGTCTCGCTCTTGCTCAGGCTGGTCTTGAACTCCTGACCTTGAGTGATCCACCCGCCTCGGCCTTCCAGAGTGCTAGGATTACAGGCGTGAGCCACCGCACCCAGCCTAAGCCCTATGATCTTAAACAAGTTGCTTCACATCTATAAACCTCAGTTTCTTCATCTCTAAAATGGATGTTATAGAAATAATAATTCCTCCCTGCTAGGGTTTTGGGGAAGATTGAATAAGATAATGTTTGTAAAGTGATAACAACACAGTGACTTTTTGTGATGGATTTATCTTAACTAGAAAATATTGTGATCAGAACTGTCTTTGTAAAAATAGAATTAGTATTGACATAAGTGATATTGATAGGATAGAGATGAGTTAGGGTCCAAACACAGAAAGTGTTTTTAATTTACTCATTTAAACAAATTACTACTAATTATTAAACTAAAATGGATTTCAGGTCATTGAAATGAATATTTTAATTACTCTAAGTTAAATAAGACTTTTCAAATACTGCCATTATAAAGATAAGATTCCTGAATTTTCATTTTACAAATTCCCTCCAGTTATTCCTGTATATTAAATATTACATAGGTGGTTCTGTTTGTGGTGAAACAAAAGTGACAGTTTTGTTCATTTCTTATTGTACCTAATTTGCACTGAGGTTGTGCAAGTTTTTTTTTAACCTTCCCTTTGACACTGGAACAGTGCATGAGACTGAGTGTTCTTAGAGATCCCAGATTCCTCCACTCCTTCATACTAAAATAGATTAAATTTCCTTTTTTTTTTTGTTTTGAGTGGTCCTCAGTGATAATACATTTCCTTTTTTATGAGCTTGATAGTTCATAAAGTTCCATCTAGTATCAGGTTTTATGAGCTTAAAATTTAATATTTTTCTTTCAGTACTGTTGGGATTTTCATCAAAGTCCTTTTCAGCTTTGATAGAAGCTAATGACTAAATTTTATACTGATTACATAAATAAGGTTAATATTCCAAAATACTTCTAAAGATATTTCACCATCATATATTATGGCAGCAGTCAGTCTTTGTTGGTGGAGGAAAGAAATATACAAATAGGGATTGTGGTTTTCTTTGTCATGACTTTGAGGGTGCCAGATAGGAGGATGCTTGGCCCCAGTATGTCTTTCCTGACTTAAAGTGGTCTCTGGAGTCCCATACTTAAAAACCAAATCTGAGGCTAAAATAAGGCTTTATATTTCCAGAAACCTAGAATAGGAATGATGATAAAGGACTGTGTACCACCACTACCACCCTCCCAAACACACACACGCAAATTACAATTTAACCTTAGTTTGCTAGAGGACTTCTCCTAATGGGAGAAAGGGGTCAGGACTAGGAATGTTTGTAATTGTGTGTATGTGTAAGGGCCATTCTCAAAGCATTTTCATAGAAATCTTATTTTACCTCCCCCCCTCAATCTGGAATGTGGGTGTTAGTACCAATTTATAGATGAGGTAATGAATTTTTATAGACCTGTTAACTGAATTTTCCAAGGTCACACAGCTGTAAGGTTCCTGTGTTCTGTGACTCGGACATGGCTTTGCAACTTGATAGAAGTCCCTGCAAGGGAGAGAGTGCCAGGTACAAAACTTTTCCTGCTCAAAGACTATCTTTGAACAAAAATACTGGTAATTATTGTAAAGGAAAATCTTTAACTTTTGTTAAGGCAGTTATTTAATCTGCATAGGTCAGACTCCTAGTAAAATCCAGAAAGACTATGACATTAGTGCTTGAAAGATTTTGAACATAGGTTTCAGTAAAGTCTGTTTTTAATACTAAAAGTGGGACTTACTATGCATATATTTTTAAGTAGCATCTAATTTAAAATTATCCTTTTAAGAACTATTTTTTTCTTCTTTACCCTTTATATTTAATTACTTTTTATTGCAGTTGATTATAATTATATTTTAATAGCTGCCTTTAAGGGCAATTCCTCCATATCTTGATTACTTTTCCGTGTTTTGATAAGAATACTCCCTAAGGAAAATAACAGTAATGATACCTAACATTGAGCACTTGCATGTGCTAATCACTTAAGGATTGTTTACGTACTCTGATTATTCCCTTAAAGATCAGGAAACAGACACAGAAATGTTAAATAAATTGCCCTAGGGTTACACAGCCAGAAAATAAAGATTCAAAATGTACAGTCTGGCTCTCAGAGCCAGTACTTTTAATCTGTATATTGGACTATCTCCCTATGGGAAAAGAGCTTTCTTTATAGGAAAAGTAAGAGGATACCTAGCAGTTATTAAGGAATTTTATCTGATTCTCTTGAGTGTATCTTTTTCAGTGCAAAAAATTTCATTGATTTAGATTACTGAATTCAACAGAGATATATATGTAATCCTGGTCCCCAGCACAATGCCTGACTTTAGGATTTGCTGTCACCGTAAATTAATGAAAACTAGCTGACACGTTAGCAAGTCATTTAAGCCTCATCTTTCTCGTCTGTAAATTAAGCTATTAGAATTGAGTGATCTCGTAAGTCTTGTCTGATCTAACATTGTACAATTTTTTTGTTCTTTTAAATCTTATGAGTTATTAAATATTTCTAAAGAAATGTTTTAAGGCATATTGCAGCTGGATTTTAATTAATTAATGTAGACGTAGGCTATTTAATTCTACCCAGGGAAGAACTCTAGAGTCCCTATATTGTTTATTTCCTGAAGTCATTAATCCAGGGTACTATGTAGCCAAAAAAGTTCTGTGAAATGCTGAACATCATCAAGAAGTATATGTGAAGATCTTTTTTTTTCCCTTTTAAACTCAAGATAAAAACTCTGGCCTCTGTTATGCTTGAGTTATTGCAAGTAGGAAACCAAGATATACACAATGGAATTAGAGATATGATTAGATAAGTAACTTAAAACAGTCAAGGGAGTGTTTCAAAGAGCTTTCTATGAGACGGCTGATTTTAAAAATAATTAGTGTTCATTTTGAAACTGTTAATCTTGTGAGGAGCTGGGATTAAAGATCCATGACTTATGGGAAACAGATTTTAATTAGTTGAAGTATGTTAATGCTGTCTTCTGGCATGAATGATTATGAGAATAAGATGCAAAGAATAGAATGTAACCATATTTATGATACTGAATTTGTGATTTTTGAAGGATTAACATAAAATTGTTTATTACATGTTTATTATGTGTTACTACGACTAGAAATATACCAAATATAAAATGTTTTGAGAATAAGATGGCATATTGGAATGTTAAAATGGTTGGGATCAGCAAACTTCTGTGCAGGCCAGATTGTAAATAGTTTAGGCATTGTTTGAGTCATATGGTCTCTGTTGCAACTACTCAACTCTACTCTTACTGTCCCAAAACAGCCATAGGCAATACGTAATGAATGGGTACGGCAGAGTTTCAATAAAACTTTATTTACAAATAACAGGCAGTAGACCAGTTTTGGACTATAGCCTGAAGTTTGTGAACCTCTGTGTTAGGTTATTATGGGAATCAGTTTTATCAATAAAATCACAGATGCCAGTTAATAGAGGTTTCTGGTTAGTGGGATGTGGTGTTTGGCACCCAATAGGTGCTAGCGAATATGTGTTGAATGAATGACAAACAGCTTTTTCTTAAAGTATCATTGTTATTCCAGGTAGCAGTATAGTTTGAACATAGGTTTAACAGTTGTTTACAGGAGTTTGTATAATATTTCCCCCAGTGCTATTGTCAAAAACAGAAAATAGAGCTGGAAAATCACAAATGTAAGGCAGTAGAGCAGTAATGCGGCTAGTATGAAGTCCGTGTATGAGAGTATATCAGCAAAAGCACTTAGAAAATGCAAGACAGAAAGGAGCCTTGAATTAAGAAAAAGAAAAGACCACCATTTGGCATTGAACTCTGTCACTAATAAGTGGGTGACCCCGGGTTAAGCTTTTTGGGCCTTATTTTCTTTATTTGTATAGTAAAATCGGTATAGTGGCTGTTAGAAGGACCTCACAGATTACCCCTTTGTTCATTTGTTCGGGTTAACCTTTTTGGGCCTTATTTTCTTTATTTGTATAGTAAAATTGATATAGTGGCTGTTAGAAGGACCTCACAGATTACCCCTTTGTTCATTTGTTCATCAAACATTTATTAGAGGCATGCTGTGCATGAAACACTTTGCTAAGTCGCCTGGGGTAAACAGGGCTGACGAAGACTCGATTCCGGCCTTCCAGGAGCTTATAAAACTCCTTTGGGGAAAAGACTTGAAGTAAGCCAGGGGTGGTGGCACATGCAAGTAGTCCCAGCTACTCAAGAGGCTGAGATAGGAAAGATCCCTTGAGCCCAGGAGTTGGAATCCAGCCTGGGCAACATAGTAAGACCCCTGCCTCTTAAAAAAAAAAGACTCAAAAGTATTAAAAATCAAATATGTCAGCATGAAATAATTGCTAAATAGGTCATGAAAGATTTTGTGGAAAAGGTGGTATCTGAGTAAAATTTTGCTAAATAGGTTTGAGAGGAGAACAACAGGGCCTAAAACCTGGTGAAAAGGACCGAGGTAGTTTTGACCTAGAAGCACAAAATCTGGAAGTTAGCCCTTCCCCTCATTTGATGCTGTGGGATTGTGGGCAAATTACAACCACCTGACCTGTAAACTGAAATTATTTCATACTTCATCGGATTAAAAGCACCAAAAGAAACTGTGTTAAGACACCCTCTCAAAATTGGAACTTACTGTTTTAAATTATAAAAGTAATGCAGGCCAGGCGAGGTGACTCATGCCTATAACCCTAGCACTTTGGGAGGCAGAGACCGGAAGATCACCTGAGGCCAGGCATTCAAGACCAGCCTGAGCAACATGACAAGACCCCCATCTCTAAAAAATCAGCCAGGCTCGGTAGCATGCATCTGTAGTCCCAGCTTCTTGGGAGGCTGAGGCAGGAGGATTGCTTGAACTTAGGAATTTGAGTTTTCAGTGAGCTATGATACAGTGAGCCACTGCACTTGAGCTGGGATGATGGAGTGAGACCCTGTCCCCAAACAAACAAACAAAAATGAAAATGAAAACAATGCATGATCCCAATCAATGTTCATTTTTTTCTATGTATATATTTGTTTCTTAAACAAAAATAGACTCATACTTTGTATTATTTTGTCATCCTGTAATCTGATTTCTTTTTACTTCATATATTATTGTTTACTTCATGTAACATAGGTTTTTTTCATATTAATAGACATGGCTTTATCCCTTTTATTGACTGAATAGTATATATGGCTATACCATAATTATAAGTGATTGGAAGACAAATTATAGTTATACTTCATTTTGCACTTGCCCAATATTAGCTTTTGGAAAAATTCATATAAGTGAAATTGTTAGGTCAAAAGTATATATCCTTTAAATCTTTCTACATACATATTGCCAAACAATCTTCTGGGAAAGTATAGCATTTTCCATTTCCACCATCAGCATGTGAAAGTACTCGTTTAAACATCTAGCACCATTGCCAACACTAAGTATTGTTCATTTTGATCTTTGCCTATCTGGTAGGTTAAAAATTGACATGTTAATGTAAAGGCAATTTAATCACAGAGTATGTATCATATTTGTTGATGAAGAACCATTGCTTTAGTGTAACTTGGACCTCTTAGAGCATAGAAACTATTAATAACCATTGTGATTGGCTTTGGTAAATGTTTATTGGATTAAACTGAATGATTTTTTTTTTTTTTTTTTTGAAACAGAGTCTTACTCTGTTGCCCAGGCTAGAGTGCCATGGCATCAGCCTAGCTCACAGCAACCTCAAACTCCTGGGCTCGAACAATCCTTCTGCCTCAGCCTCCCGAGTAGCTGGGAATACAGGCACGCGCCACCATGCCCGCTAATTTTTTCTATATATTTTTAGTTGTCCAGCTAATTTCCTTCTATTTTTAGTAGACACGGGGTCTCACTCTTGCTCAGGCTGGTCTCGAACTCCTGAGCTCAAACGATCGTCCTGCCTCAGCCTCCCAGAATGCTAAGATTACAGGCGTCAGCCACTGTGCCTGGCCTACGCCAAATGATTCTTAATTCATATGTAGACAATCTGTTAGAATAAGGAAAAACATTAATAATAAATTCTATTTTTTTAATGTGAAGTAGATTGCAAAATGATGAAATCCAAAGGTAGGGCTTTGGACAACTGCAGGGATGGGATCTATCATGTACTGTACCTGTTACTTGTGTTGGGTGTTCTGCTAGGTGTTTTATTATGTAGCATATTTATTGTTTTACAGAGAGGATTTTAAGCCCCAGATTACCCAGCTGAGCTAGAATTCAAAACTGGGTTTGTCTTTCTGCTATACAGAAGACAAACTTGACATATGCTTGACATACTGGAGGGATGTAGTCTTGCACAGGCATGCATAAACGTTTACTTATAGTCAGCTGGGTCCTGCAGCTGGTTAACAGCATCTCCCTGCTCTTACTGGCTGAGGTGAGGGAGGAGATGTCCTCAGGGAGATGGAGAGCAGACCAAAACCCCCTACCCACTTGGGTCCTCCTGATAACCTATGGAAGGCTATGCAGATCTGTGCCAAAAGTAGTTTAGTGAAGACCCCTTATGGCTCTTGTCACCAGAGCTTTCAGACAGAATAGGGTGATTTATTTTACATTATACAAGGCCAAATCAAACATACTAACTTTACAATGTTAATATCTCACTTAGATAAGGAAGGGATATGACAGGTTTGAATTCCCTCTCTTCTGATTATTTTGATGTTGTGGACCATAATGTCAAACAGTGGCATACCTTGGCAGTGTTCAAGATAGGTGTTATCACTGACGTATTATGTGTGCTTAAGCGTTTTGCTTTGACTACTCATTTTGACGTGATTCGTGTTTTTACGTTACCTTTTATAGCCCTGCTGAGTTTTATTTCTGTTGTATCACTGATCAAGAGGTAATGGATAAAACCAGGTGTGGTAATGTATGTCTGTAGTCCCAGCTACTCGGGAGGCTGAAGGAGGAGGATCACTTGAGTCCAGGAGTTTGAGGCAACCTAGGAGACCACCCCATTATTTAAAGAAGTAGTAGTAGTAATGGGTGATAATAGTTGTAGAGTTTTAAATCCGTCACCCTAGAGATGGTCTCATCTTATTCCCCTCCATTTAGAAGTTGGGGAGCAAATGCAATTACTTGACTTGCTCACAGCTAATGGTGACAATGTTGCAGTTAGAAGTCACATCCTCTAAATCTTCACATTTTTAATTTGTTAATTGTTATTATAAAGCTGGTGGACACAGGCCCGGCGCGGTGGTTCACGCCTGTAATCCTAGCACTCTGGGAGGCCGAGGCAGGCGGATTGTTTGAGCTCAGGAGTTCAAAACTAGCCTGAGCAAGAGCGAGACCCCGTCTCTACTAAAAATACAAAAAAATTAATCAGACAACTAAAAATGTATAGAAAAAATTAGCCGGGCATGCTGGCACATGCCTGTAGTCCCAGCTACTCGGGAGGCTGAGGCAGAAGGATTGCTTGAGCCCAGGAGTGTGAGGTTGCTGTGAGCTAGGCTGACGCCATGGCACTCTAGCCCGGGCAAAAAGAATGAGACTCTGTCTCACAAAAAAAAAAAAAAAGCTCTCGCAGGGTGGAGAGGGTTAAAAAATTCTGTTTAGGAACAGAAAATCTGGTTTTATATTCTGACCCTGCTAATTCATTTCTTGTGATCTGGATAAAAATTTAACCCTTTTAAGACTTAATTACTTCTTTTGTAAAATGGGTCTAACAGTATTACATTGCAGGATTTTAGTGAGAATCAAGTAAGCAAATGTATTAGAGAGTGATTTGTGAATTTTATAAATGTCATTGTTTTGGAGTGACATCAATTTGGGACTCCTGGGGCACAAATAGATGTTTTAATGTTATCTTCAGGTATGGTGGCTTGGCTAGCTTAAATGGCATAGCGTTTATTCTCAGAAGAGCCACCCAGAAAAAGGTAATCGTAATTGTCCTTTGAACCCTGAAATTAGAGAGATAAGAAATGCAAAAGGTCAGGGTAGAGAGTGTCTTGGAGAGATCCTGTCCAACCCTCTGTTTTGGTAGGTGGGGAAACTGAGGCATAGGGAAGTAAAGTGGATGGCAAGCATCTTGGGAATGAGGTGAATCTTGATCATCTTTGCTGCCTGTTTCTTATCAGTATGTTTCAAAATGGTCTGCACTCAGTAAAGGCTCAATAAATGTTGGCAGAAGTGACAGAATTCAATTACTGTCAAACATGGTCATTGCTGCTGTTGACAATAGTAGGTTGGAATATTTTCTCTTCTGATCCATGTCCCAGCATCTATTATTTAAATATCAAACCTTGCAAAAAATGTGTTTACTGGTCAACTGAAATGTCTCAAAAAAGGAACATGGGCCATAGAAAGCCAGCAACATCCTGATAAAATTTCAACTTCCAACAGAAACTTTTTGAAATCTTGAAAAGCATTTCCTTCATATTAAACCACCATGACAATTTTAATTTATACAGTGGGGCACATTTACAAAATATTGCCCAACATATTAGCTTATTTAATTCTCCTAATGGTCTGATGAAGTAGGCACCTTCGTTCTTCCCATTTCTCAGAATAAGAACTTGAGACTCTTGGAGTTTGAGTGACCTGCCCAGCAATGTACAGACACTGTCGGGACTGGAACTTGAACCCAGAACTCTTGATTTAAGTGTATTCATTAATATCAACTTGTAAATTGACAAGTAGACATCATTTGTTTCTGTTTCTTTTTCCCTCCTTTTCCTCTCTCCCCCTCCCTCCTCTGTTTCCCACAAACTCTAATTTCACATCCTGCCAGGTGCCATGCTGGGCACGGAAGCAAGTGAAAAATGAATAAAGCAGCCTTTGTCTTTGAAGAGTTGGTGGCCTACTGTGGAGCATTTACAGTTAAAAAGTAATTCCGTGGAGTACTACTCAGCCATAAAAAGGAACAAAATAATGTCAATTGCAGCAATGTGGAGTGAACTGGAGATCATTGTCCTAAGTGAAGTATCTCAGAAATGGAAAACCAAACATGATGTGTTCTCACTAATAAGTGGGAACTAATAGGTGGGTACACATGGGCACAAAATGATATTAAGGACAGAAGAAAACAAGAAAGCAGGAGGGTGGGCATGGAATGAAAACTTACCCATTGGGTAAATGAACACTATTCTGGTGACAGGCGCACCAAAAGCCCTGACTTAAGCATTATGCAAGATACCTGTGTAACAAAAACATTTGCACCCCTTAATTAATATCTTGAAATTTAAAATAAAACAAATTTAAAACAATAAAAAGGTAATTCCAAATGTAGGTGATCTTTGTTAAGCACTAAATCTGACTGAGCACAGCCTGCAAAGATTAATTGACAAACACTTAACTGCCTGGAAGATGGGAGAGAGATAAACCGCTGTCCAGGACACTGTTGCTGCCTTAACTCTGGAAAAAAAAATTCCCTGAAATCCCAAACCACTCCTTTCAAAATATCTAGGCTTTCAGAGTCCAGGCCTCTGCTTTCCCCGCTTGCTTAGATGTGATGAATGAGAGATGTGTGTGACACATCCAAGTGGAATCTGCAAATCGCTGATCCTTTAAAATCTACTTTTGTAAATACCAATAAAACAAGTCTCGACACTCATTTGTAAATTCAGGGAATTCATTCAACCTGGAGCCCTGGAGGAGGGAAGCTACTCCCTCACAACTTTTCTCCTTTTAAAGATCTCACCTGAAACTGAAACTTGTCTCCCCTCTTCCTGCCTTCCTTTGATTTGAGTCAATTATTCTATAATCCCTTCTGGTTTCCCTCCTTTGTCTGCCTTCGCTGCCTCTAAAAGCAGAATTGGTTATGTTTGCCAAATGAATGACACCACAAACTGTCGAAGTCTGGAAATAATGCCTCATAGGCACGCCATAAATGTTTGTTCGATGAATAAATGAATGGATGAATGAATGATTGAACGATGGCCAAGTTCAAATACTAGCTCTATCATTCACCAGTTGCCCAGCTTTAAGACAGGTATTTAACCTGTTCGTGCCTCAGTTTTTTGTCTTTCCAAATTGTGTGTGGGAGATCATAAAAACGTATATACAGGCACACCTTGAGGTATTGTGGGTTTGGTTCCAGACCACTGCAATAAATCAAATACCGCACTAACGCAAGTCACACAATTTTTTGGTTTCCCAGTGAATATAAAAATTATGTTTACACTATACTATAGTCTGTTAAGTATGCAACAAGATTATGTCTAAAATCACGATGTACATATGTTAATTTAAAATACATTCTTGCTAAAAAATGCTAGCAATCATTTGAGCCTTTAGTGAGGCCTCATATTATTTTGCAGGTGGAGGGTCTTGCCTTGATGTTGATAGCTGCAGACTGATCAAGGTGGTGGTTGCTGAAGGTTAGGGTGGCTGTGGCAATTTCTTAAATAAGACAATAATGAAGTTTGTGGCATTGATTGACTCCTCCTTTCTCGAAAGATTTCTCTCTGGTATGCAATGCTGTTTGACAGCATTTTATCCACAGTAGAACTTCTTTTAAAATTAGAGTCAATCCTCCCAAACCCTGCTGCTGCTTTATTAACTAATTTGATGTAATATTCTATTAATAAATCCTTTGTTGCCACTACAACAATGTTCACAGCGTCTTCTCTGGGAGTAGATTATATCTCAAGAATCCACTTTCCTTGTTCATTCGTAAGAAACAACTCCTCATCCATTCAAATTTTATCGTGAGATTGCAGCATTTCAGTCAAAACTTCAGGCTCCACTTCCGGTTCTAGTTTTCTCACTATTTCTACCACATCTGCAGTTCTTTCCTCCACTGAAGTCTTGAACCCCTCAAAGTCATCCATGAGGGCTGGGATAAACTTCTTCCAAACTCTTGGTAATGTTGATATTTTGACTTCCACGAATCATGAATGTTCTGAATGGCATGTAGAATGGTGAATCCTTTCTGGAAGGTTTTCAGTGTACTTTCCATAGATCTGTCAGTGGGATCACTATCTGTGGCAGCTATAGCCTTTTGAAGTGTATTTCTGAAATAATAATATTTGAAAGTTGAAATTACTCCTTGATCCATGGGCTGCAGAATGGATGTTGTGTTAGCAGGCATGAAAACAACATTAATCTCCTTGTATATCTCCTTTGGAGTTCTTGGGTGACAAGGGGCAGTGTCAATGAGCGGTAATATTTTGAAAGAAATCATTTTTTCCAAGCAGCAGGTCTCAAACATGAGCTTAAAATATTCAGCAAACCATATTCTAAACAGATGTGCTGTCATCTAATTTCCATCGTTTCATTTCTACAGTAGATTCAGCATAATTCTTAAAGGCCCTAGGATTTTTGGAATGGTAAATAGCATTGACTTCAACTTAAAGTCACCAGCTGCATTAGCCCCTAACAAGAGAGTCAGCCTGTCCTTTGAAGTTTTGAAGCTAGGCATTGACTTCTCCTCTCTAGCTATAAAAGTCACAGATGGCATCATCCAAAAATAAAAAGCTGTTTTATCTACATTGAAAATCTGTCGTTTAGTGTAGCCACCTTCCTCAGCGACCTTAGCTAGATCTGGATAACTTGCTGCAGCTTCTATATCAGCACTTGCTGCATCACCTCGCAATTCTGTGTTATGGAGATGGCTTCTTAAACATCATGAACTAACCTCTGATACCTTCAGGTATTTTTTCTGCAGCTTCCTCACCTTTCTCAGCCTTCTTTGAATTGAAGAGAGTTAGGACCTTACCTGGGATTAAGCTTTGGCTTAAGGGAATGTTGTGGCTGGTTTGATTTTCTATCCAGACCACTCAAATCTTCTCTATACCAGCAATAAGGCTGTTTTGCTTTTGATCATTTGTGTTTTCACTGGAGTAGCACTTTTAATTTCCTTCAAGAATTTTTCCCTTGCATTCACAAGTTGGCTAACTGTCAAAGAGGCTAAGTTTTTGGCCTATCTCAGCTCTCAACATGCCTTTCTCACTCGGCTTAATAATTCCTAATTTTTTGTTTGTTTGTTTGTTTTGTACTTATTATTGATTTTATTCATTTATTTATTTTCCTAGTTTTTGACTTATAGTAAAAGACATTTTATTTTTTCTCTTACTTCAACACTTAGAGGCCATTGCAGGGATATTAATTGGCCCAATTTCAATGGCCCAAGAAGAGGAAGGGAGATGGGGGAATATCTGGTCAGTGGAGCATTCAGAACACACACAACATTCATCCGTTAAGTTTGCAGTTTTGTATGGGTATAGCTCGTGGTGCTCCCAAATAATTATAGTAGTAACTTCAAAGATTACTGGTCACAGATCACCATAACAAATACAATAATAATGAAAAGTTTGAAATCATGTGAGAATTACCAAAATGTGACACAGAGACACAAAATGAACACATGATGTTGGAAAAACATGTCCAATAGATTTGTTCGATTCAGGGCTGCCACAAACCTTTAATTTGTTAAAAAAAAAGCAGTATCTGTGAAGCATAATAAAGGGAAATGAAATGTGTCTATTTTGCACTATATTAAACACCTGAGATTTATTCTGATACTCAAAAATATTGATTTTCATTATCATTGTCAAGGAGACCTGTGTGTAACTTGGGAACCACAGAAAGGATATTCTTGAAAGTTGGGGAGGGTCAGGGGGATGGCTTCTGTTGCTCTGAATTTAGGATTTAAATAAGCAGGAGGAAGGGGATGGGGAGGGCATTTCAGGCAGTAATGCTAGGGTAAAGAAGTGAGGCCCGGAATTTTCTGAAGGTAAGAAAGATAGGACGAAAAGTGGGGAGTCAGGCAAAGCTGTAGAAAGAGGTGAGAAGATGTAAGAAAAGTTGATGGTCAAATGGATCTCTAAAAATACGTTGTTAGTTGCTGATGTATAGCATGGCTATTATGTGCTGCTGATAAGAAAGTATGACACCGACTACATGTCCAATAAGAAAGGCTGGTACCCAGTGCCATGAGAATGATAAGGGTGACAGCAGAGGGGTGCTGATATGCCCCTGGGCACAGAGGAAGGAGTGTGGCATTCTCTCAGGCTCCCTGAGCATCATTTTCCTGAGCACCTGTTTATTTGCTAGGTATTAAGCTGGGTCTTAAGAACATAACCGGAATGAGACAGACAAGATCGTGGCACTTAGAGTTCCATAGGAGATCTCTCGGTGATGATGGGAAGGAATCCTATTCCAGGCAGGGAAAATGACATGACAAAAAATGTGGAGCATTTAAAAACAAGCATGAGCTTTCCACAGCTGCTCAAGGGGAAAGGCATGGATGGCTCATGGTGCAAATGTCATTTGGGGTTAAAGCCGAAATCCTGTGCCAGGCAAGGGAAGCAGATGGAAGGCGGTACACAGGAAGACCATGGCCAAATTCACAGTTTAGGTTGCAGCAGCGGCCACTGGTAGCAGGCGGCTTGGTGGATCGTGGGAGGACAGGATGTCTCTGGCTGCAGGGGTCTCCTCACAGTCAGTCAGGGTCAAGGAGGAAGCTCCAGCCACTTGTTGGAGGGTGGGAAGGAACAATGACCCCCTGAGTGGAGAGGGAGAGGAGCCTGAGGGTGAGGAGGGGACAAACTTTTCCTTCACAGTTGCTGGGGCCATAATCGTGCCTGACAGAAGGACTGATGGTTCATTTTGGCGAGGTGCCAACCCTAGCAATTCCCCTCTGCAGGGACCCACCCTGGCCCTCTGGGAATAAAAGGTGGGCTTATTGGCATCAGGTCCATGATTTTGTAGTGGAAAAACTTTATGATATCTAAAGACCCATCAACCAGTTCAATTAGGGCTGAATTTGAGATTGAAAACAACTTTTATGGAGAAGGCTGGGGAAAAACATCAAATGCCTCAGAATTCCATGAATAAAATAAAACAAAAAAATCTTGATTTATCGCAGCTTTTGTGGAGTCTTTCCTACCCAGCTAATGTCCTCCTGAGCTGGGGAAAAAACATGAGGAAAAGTCAATGCAAGAAATTTGAAAAGTCTCTGATCTTACTTGAATTTCTTTCTCTCCCAGATTTTCCCATGCCCTGTTCTAAAGAACACAGACAGAAATCTCCTGCACCATGTTTTTTCTATCAACGGTTTCCCTTCTTTCTCTTCCATAGCACTTGTTACATCTCCGCTGACAGCTCCCCAATCACACTCCCATTATTATTTTTATTCTTCTTCTTTTTTTTTTTCCTTGCATGGAAGCAGCACTGAACAATTTCCTTTATTAGTTCCATCATCTAGCATAGTGTCTGGCATGCAACTGAACAAATAAATGTTTGCCGAATAAACTAAATTTTCAGTGTCAGGTAATAGGTGCTCTGGAATCTTGTGATACCCGCCTTTGCAAAGGATGCTCATGGAGACCAGGGCAAGAGGGAGTTTTAGGCAAGGACACTCTCTCCTGTGCACTCATATCACTGCCCTCTCTGTGTGCTTCAAAAGAATTTGTTTCAGACTAAACTGCGTGTGGTGTCCTGCAGTGGCTCATAAATTCCAGCTGGCAGAAACAGCTGGGCTAGCTGCCTAAGAATCTCCAGAGATTCTGATTCATTCATTTCGGGGTGGGCCCCTGGAATGAAGAAAAATTTATATATATCTCTATCTATCTATCTCTATCTCTCTCCTCCCCCCGCCATCCATCCTTCCATCCTACATCCATCTTCCCAGGTCATCTAAAAGTTTGGGCCACACCTTTGAGAGGGAAGAGCCCTGGAGCTGGAGTTTGAAGACTTGGCTTAGAAAGACAGAAGCTCCACCTCTGTAGCACCTGGGCTAGTAACTTATTTTCTTTGAGCCTCAGGGAACCCATCTGTAAAATGGCAACAGTTATCTATACCCCAAGGCTAACAAAGGGATACAAATAAATAATATTTGTACACATGAAAGGCACATAGTAGGTTCTCCATAAATGTTAGTTGAATCTGAATA
The DNA here is from genome assembly GCA_963575035.1 of Avahi laniger. Classification (NCBI taxonomy): domain Eukaryota; kingdom Metazoa; phylum Chordata; class Mammalia; order Primates; family Indriidae; genus Avahi; species Avahi laniger. The sequence goes on along the minus strand of CAUYSK010023670.1, from coordinate 69,420 downwards.
CACTAACAGCAGAAAGTGCAGGAAGATTGACGGTTCTGGGCCAGTTCATAACTAGGAGGAAAAAATAAAGGATTTGGATGTAGACAGAAGGTAATAATTCATTTTTAAATTTCTCAGGCTGTGGCAGTATATAAAGAGGCATTAGCCAGCCAGTGGGTCCATTTCCCCGGGACTGTGAGGAAATCCTTTGGCAGCTGTCAGTTCAACCCAGAAAATAATAGGATTAACTCCCAGAAAAGCTAACAGCAGAGAAAGCCACAGGTCACAGTGGGAGTGACTTTCTTTGCTTGGGGAGTGAGAGGGACAGCACTCCTGTAGGTGCTGCCCAGGGGCATGTCCAGGGTGTGGGGCAGGGGAGAAGGCTGGAGTGCTGACCTGGCTGCTCGTAGAGAAACAATTAGTCAGACACCTGGGTCCAAAGAGCAGACCTCCCATCTGTGTCGTTCCATGGAGTTGCAAAGCTAGCTGTAATTATGTGCTTTGCAAGGAATGAATATTTTGCAAGATTAAGGCAAAACTAATGTGACTCTATCAGCCAAAAACATTAACTATGTGCTTTTAATATGCAAATATGAAAGGAAACTGGAGCTTATTAATCTGGGTTGGGTGTCCCTCTTTTTCTTCTCTTGGTCCCCTATGGTAGTTTCGGCCATAGCTCGAACTTCATGAGATAGAAATAATTTGAGGTTGTCTTCTCCACTATACCATCTTTAGTTTTAGTTTTTAGCACTTAGCACCATGCTTAGTAGCATGTAGTAGACACTAAAGACATTGAATCAAAGTAGTCTCGACAGAATTAGACTGGGACTATGGTCCAGGCACTTTTTAAAAGGGCTTATGCATCAGATGGTATAGTTTTTGTGTGTTAGGAGTTATTTTATGTTCCAGAGTCAACATGTACAACATCCTGAAGTCTCAACTGTTCCTGAAAAATTGATTTAAAAAAAACAAGCAATTTAACCATTGAATTATAAAGAACTATATAGTAATGTTAAAATGAACCTCGAGATGGAATAGAGTAGGATGTCAAATTCGCATGAATTTTAAGATGAAGCACAAATCAAAGTCCTCCCTTTTCTCCCGTGACTACCCTGAATTGTTGGATATGCAGTGTGCCTTGCATAATGTTGACAATGAGGCCTAGTGAGGGACGTGAAGGCAGGGATGTGTTTCTGCTTCCAGCTGAATTCCTGACACAGAGCATAATGCCTGGCACATAGAAGGTGCTCAGTAAAAGTAGCTGAATATATAAGACGGTGGCTTCTGAATTCTTCTTCTTCTCTTCTCTCTTCAGCTAGAGTGTAGACTCCTGCAGGGTATGCCCTGGTTGTCCTTGGGTCTCTTGTGCCTGATGCATAATAAGTTCTTGTTACAAGTTTGTCTTGTGCTTCATTGTATGCCCCTGGGCCTAGTAAAGTCCTCTGAAAATGCTGGGTACTGTCTGCATTTTTAAAAATACACTGGCTTTGAGGTTCTGGAGATCTGTAATCAAATCCTTTCCTTGCTACTTACCGCTTCGAGTACCTTCGTATCGAACCTTCCTTAGCCTCAGTTTCCTTGCCTGGAAATGTGGATAACAATTTCTATTTAACAGGATAGATGCCAAGAAGTAATGATATCTTTTATATAAGACACTTGATACATAGCAAATCTTCAACAAATGCTAATCTTCCTTTCCTCCTTGCTTTGGTCTAATTTCTAGAAAATTATTTATGTGACTGAGAATAAGATTTGAAAGGGCTGTTTTGGTGCTAATTCTGAGCTTTGACCCTGGTTCTGCGTAATAAGGGTCTCAATTTGTCTGGTTCTGAGAAAATCTCTTACTGCCTTTGAGGTTTAATTTTTCTATCAGCAAAGTGGGTACAATACTTGCAGCTATTCTCTGCTGGTATTTTGGGAAGAGGAATGAGATAATGTCTGGAAGGAGCCTTGAGCTTCAGAGATGAAAGGTGCTGTATAAGTTCAAAGACCAGAAGCTCTGTGCTATTATTCTTCAGTGGCTCCTTGGATTCTTTTAGAACAGGAGGCTGCTGGCCCACAGGCCCACATCAGCTCTGTCTCCTTTCTAAAAAGCCTTTCAAATGGTTTGCAGGCACCTTTGAGTGACTGACTCTCACTAGCACTGGGCAAATCACTGACCTTCTTTGGCTGTGAGCTGGAAGCAATAAGTTTGTATCAAATATTCTCCAAGTTCCTAACCAGTCTTAAGAATGTGGACCAGATGTCTTCCAGATGATCTTAGGAGCTGTGGAAGGAGAACCCAAAATTGTGGTAGAGTACAATAGGAGGAGAGAATCATTTCACTAAAAGGGAGGATGTTGGTGAAGATTGGAGGAACGGAGGGTGGGAAACATGAACACTGAGATTAGGGAGAGCCTTGGAATTCAGGCAGGGAAGCTGGGAATTGGTGCCACATACAGGCTTTCCTTCTGAGAGGCAAAATGGGCATCAAAAAGAGCAATGGCTTTAAATCCTGGCTTTACCACTAATTATTTATGGATTTGGACAAATTATTTCACCTTCGGAATCTCAGTTTTAATTTCCTCTACAATGGTGATAAAAATACTCACCTATGAGATTGCAAGGAGGATTAAATAATGTAGCACACACAAGTATAGCAAATCTTTATTACTCATGGATTCCATCTTTGTGAATGCTCCTCTTTGCTAAACTGTACTTGCAACCCCCAAATAAATACTCTTGGTGCTTTTGTGGTCATGTTTGGATATGCACAGAGTGTCGAAAAACTTGAGTCAGCTGACACACATGTTCCTAGCTGAGGTCGAACATCGTGAACCTCTGCCGTCTTGTTTCAGCTCTCACGTTGCAAATAAATGTCCTTCTTGGTCTATTTAGTGTCACAATTTTCCCATATTTTTATGTTTTCGTTGGTGATTTTTTCTGTTTAAAATGCCCCCGTTTCAGCATAGTGCTGAAATATCGTCTAGTGTTCCTAAGGGCAAGAAGGCCATGATGTGCCTTATGGAGAAAATACACGTCTCACATAAACTTTATTCAGGAGTGAGTTACAGTACTGCTGGCTATGAGTTCAGTGTCAGTGAGTCAACAGTATATATTAAATAAGGTGTCTTTACACATATAAAACAAGATTAAGTAATGCCTGATTGATGAAAATGTTTTGACTAGGGAGGTTGCTGTGGTGGTAGGAAAAAAAAAAAAGAAAATATTTTGACTAAAAGCTTACAGGAACCTAACCCTGTATTTCACTTAGGAAAAATGGTTTGTTATTTGCTAATTCAGTGTCCACAGAAACTTTATAAAACATAACTACTGTGAACAATGAGAATTGACTGTATCTGGAATAAAATTCCTTTATCAGCCAGCCTTTGATATGTAATGCTGCAGTAACAAACAACGTTGAAATTTCAGTGGCTTACAATCTAAAAGTTTTATTTCTCCTTCATGTTATGTGTCAACTGTACATGTCAACTGCAGATCAGCTATTGCTTTGCCTTAGGGGCCTTCTCTATACTGGGTCAAAGCTGAAAGATCAGCCTCTGTTCAGAACATGCCAGTTTTATGTCAGAGAAAGGAATGCAGGAGATAAATCTGAACCAGTCAATTGTTGCATGGCTTCTGCTCAGACCTGCACACACCACCATGCTCACTTACGTTCTATTGGCCAAAGCAAGACATGTGATCAATCCATTGTCAAGGGTACAGGAAGGTACATTCCTCCAATGGAGACACTGTAGGCACTTGTCAGTGGGTGGGGATTGATAATCCTCTTATAGGTATGAAAGAAGGGGAGAGTAAATACTTGGGAAAAGTACAAATGTAATTTAACACAATTACCTTTCCTGGATCTCTTAACTTCCTGCTGTTGGCTTATGAGTAGGCAAAGATGATGAGCAGTTGTTTACAGACAGAATATTTGTACCAATTCCTCAGAGGAAGGAAGTTTTTATATATTGAATAATGGCTAAAATCATTAGATAAAACTTGTTTGTATTCACCTGGGCATGTTCCTCTGGGTGTGTGTTTGGGGAATATATCAACAGCAGCAGTTAAAAAAAATTGTATCAGACAAACTTTCAATAAACTATTTGAAAGGAAACTTCAAGACTTTTAGCCCCACACCCCTGTTGTATACATGAGGAAATTAGTCCCTAAAAAAGTGAAGAGAGTACATACAAAATACATACTTATTTAATTGCCTGTTTGGTGTCAGGGCCAGGACAAGAACCTGGATCTCATTTGACAAGCCCCTACTGATCTTCCACTATTTTCAAAGTACTGTAGTTGCTGCTAGGATGATAGAGAGATGGTGAATGTCCATATCCTTTTACTGAAAGGATGGCGTTGTCATTCACTTATGCAGTGGGTGGGGGAGATAGTCTGCAGGATCGGATTAGAGGGAGTAGAGATGAATCGTGACAGAGCAAACAGACAGTTGGCTTTGACTCTAGACTCTACTAAGATACCGCTGTGGGACCTTGGGCAAATCATGCATTCTCCTAGAATCCCAGTTTCCTCAACTATAGATATTATCTACCTTAAAGAATTGCCATGGAGATTAGAGACAATGTAAGGAAAATATCTGGCATATACAAGGCATAAGATAAGTGGTTGCTATGACTTTGAGAATGACTGTGATTTTAGACTCCATTGCTTGGGCAATTGGATTCTTGCTGTGACACTAACTCCATACAGAATCACAATGTTTTGGGGATTTCCCTAGTTTTGCATGAATAGTGAGAAAAATTCCACACCTAGAATTCTCTCTCCCAGCAAATAATGAACTGGAGAGCTCCAAAGGCCGATAAGTCAGCAGCCTCGCCCCAAAGTGGCAAAGACAAGATGAAAGCGGTGTATCTTCCATGGACTAGCTCTCCTTTTCTGTGATAGGGCAAATCCTCAGCAAACTGGGCATTATAATCCACTTAAACTAACCTTCCAGTAGCTCAAAGGCAGTCCCTGGCTTTAAAATCTTTATGGAGGCTTGTTTTTCCCGCTTACCCGTTCATGCTCTTTCTCTCTCTTTTAATTTGATATGAAAGGACCACTGGTGGCTAATGATTTCTATTTCTTGTGCTTGCAAAATACAGACATAAGCACGTAGGCTGTATTTACAGATAGGGAAAAACTCCTGGTTGGGTGAAGACATTAGCTACTTTATAGATCTAAGAACAAAGTTTCTTCTTTTGCTGTTGATGAAGTTGTTATTTAAATCCTTTTGGTATTTTTTCATGCAGTGCACATTAGGGTGTTTTACTGTGTTAGCATCTAAGGTGTCTTTTACCCCAAAATAAGATGATTAGTGTGAGCCTGTGAAGAGATCTAAGTGAATGTAAATCTATCTCTTTCAGATCCCAAATCAACTGTGAACATTTTTGTGTTCATTATTATCTGATGGTGGAAAAAGAACCCATTTAGTGAGTTTAGGAAAATCAAGAATGAATATTAGACTGTGGGCCAGGCGCCATGGCTCACGCCTATAATCCTAGCACTTTGGGACACTGAGGTAGGAGGATCACTTGAGGCCAGGAGTTTGAGACCCTGTCTCTACAAAAAATAGAAAAATTAACCAGGTGAGGTGGCGTGCACCTGTAGGCCCAGCTACTCAGGAGGCTGAGGCAGGAGGATTGCTTGAGCCCAGGAGTTTGAGGTTGCTGGAGCTGTGATGACGCCACTACTCTCCAGCCTGGGCAACAAAGCAAGACCTTGTCTCGAATAAACAAGCAAACAAACAAATGAATATTAAATTGTATTTCAGGTCTCTAAGAGGGATACAGAATCATACTCAGTGGCTCTATGGACAAGGATCACATTCAAATTATATCACGGGGATGCACCAGCAAAGACTCCATTATTGCCACTGAAAATAGGACCACATTCTGGACTCGGGATGCCAGAAATTCCAATTCTGCTACTCTCAAAAGCTGGCTAGCAGTGCCATCTCTAGCCAAAAAAAAAAAATAGTTTTTACCCAACATCTGCTCTCTCACCTTGCTCACTTCTCAGTGAGTCTCTTACTCATTGTGGTTGGTGGGGCTGAGGTCGAGTGTTGTGAAGGAAGATAGGTAGGTGGGCCTCTTGTTTCTACCTTGGGAATATGGGACATTTCTCAGATGGGGGAAGAGTTCAAAAAAAATTTACTTTATTCTTTGCTCTTCTTTGCTTATTACCTGGAATCTCCACAATAGAGGAGAACCTGAAGCCACACTCAGCAAGAAAGATTTTTGTCTAAAGTTTTACTGCCTTTGCATCTCTGTCTTCCCCTACCCATTTTCCTAATTTTGGCTCACAAAAATGTCAGAAATTATGGCTGGCAAGAATGAGATTCCCCTTGGCGGGCAATGGGGAAGAAGGGAGGTCAGGAGATAGAAAGGTGTGGTAGGGGGAGAGTAAGTGAAGACAAAATTCACTTTATTTATTTATTTATTTTTTTGAGACAGAATCTGACTCTGTTGCCCGGACTAGAGTGCCATGCATTATCCTAGCTCACAGCAACCTCAAACTCCTGGGTTCAAGCAATCTGCCTGCCTCAGCCTCCTGAATAGCTGGGACTATAGGCATGTGCCACCATGCCCAGCTTATTTTTTCTATATATATATATTTTTTTAGTTGTCCAGATCATTTCTTTCTATTTTTTTAATAGACATGAGGTCTCGCTATTGTTCAGGCTGGTCTCGAACTCCTGACTTTAAGCGATCCACCTGCCTCGGCCTCCCAGAGTGTTAGGATTACAGGCGTAAGCCACCACACCCGGCCCAAAATTCACTTTATAAGGTGTGAGAACATACAGATGGGGCTTGGTTGTCATGCTCCACTTTTAATGATTCTCGTTTACCAAGATACAAGGAGAATTTTACACAAATCTTTGAGAATATATTTTTTATTAACTATATGGTATTCTGTTGTAGAAGTACTCTATAATGTACTTAAACAATCCTCTTTTACAGGACATTTAGCCAAAAATAAATTTTGTGTTAATATGAATATTGTATGATAAATATCTTGACTCTATTTTGTTACAGGCATGTGTCTTGAAAATGGCAGAGAGTAGAGTTTGCTTTGTTATCTATTTTGATAGTCTTTGTCTTTTTCTATTAATAGATGTGTTGACGTTTTGGTGTTGAACTGATGTATGTCCTCACTTATAAGTCACATTCAAGAATAAAGTAAACACAAATTCCTCAGTCTTTTTCTCCTTGAAAAAGAAGCCTTTAAAAAGGAATAATCTTTTATCCTCTATTTTCAGTGGGAATATGGGATATAGTTTATTCCATTGTTTCAAGCTATGAACTAAATGGAAGCAGGAAGGAAGAAAACAGAGCCACGCAAAAGGTGCATAACATTTTTTTTTTACAACTTGACAATCTACTCTGAGACAAAAACTTTCTCCCTAATTTGTAAAATCACATGAATTTCAGGAGAGACTAATTGTTTTTGAGTCATTGGCACTTAACAAATAGAAATGTAAGTGCTGTAAGAGTTCAATAAGCTTTACAGTCTTTTAAATGCTCTTCACTTAGAAGGGGAGACGTGTTGAAACGGGTTGGTGGGTTACAGAAGAGGAGGGGGGTGCCAGGAGGAAAAGGATGTGGGTTTTTGCCACTCTGAAATTCAGCTGAAATCTGCAGGAAACTCAACCAGGAAAATTGAAGCTAGAGGGTGATCTTTGAAAGAAACAAACAACCCCGGGGTCCTTCAAACTTTAAGTGTACTTAAGCAGACAGATGGGGTGAATCCTGAGAACAAAGGCTGGCCCGTTGTCCAAGAGCTTAAAAACAATCATGTCATAGAGCTTCTCCATTCCCTCCATCTCTCTTTCACAACTACTTTTCATTCATTGTTCGTTCATTTATTTATTCAACACATATTTATTGAGGGTACTATGTACCAGGCTCTATTTTGGGAGCTGGGATTCAGCTATGAACATATCCGAGAAGGTTCTTCTTCTTTCATTATGACAGGGGAGACAAGTAAACCAGTAAATAAATAAAATCTTTTCAGCTAGTCAAACGTGGATAAATACAATGAAACAGAGTAATGGGCTGAGTGTGGAGTTGGCTAGGGAATAAATTCTGAGAAAGGGACATCTGAACCAAGAAGCTGCGTGATGGAGCCCATCATCAGATCTGAGTGGAAAGAGATTTCCTGGCTGAGGGAACAAAAGAGAAAATGTCCCAAGATGGTGTCTTCGTTTTCTATTCTTGTGTTATACATTACTCCAAAATTTTATGGCTTAAAGAAATAAACATTTATTATTTCAAAATTTCTATAGGTCAGGATTCTGGGCCTAGCTTAGCTGGGTCAGCTGGCTCAGGGTCTCTTAAGCTGAAATTAAGGTGTTGGCCAGGATTGTAGTCCTGTTATGGTTGGACTAGGGATGGAATGTCTTCCAAGCTCATTCACATCATTGACGTCACAATTCAGTTCCTCTCAAGCTGTTGTACTGGAGGCCTCAGTTCCTTGTTGGCTGTTGGCTGGAGGCCACCATTAGTTCCTAGCAAGTGGACTTTCTCATAGGGAAGCTTACAGCATGAAAGCTTGTTTCATCAGAATTAGCAAGTGAGAAGGTAAAGTGGGGGACGGCAACAAGGTGGAAGATCAAGTCTTTTATTACCTAACCTTGGATGTGACATCCCATCACCTTGGCCTTATTCTGTTCTTTAGAAGCAAGTCACTAGGTCCAGCCTACACACAGGGAGAGAATTGCACAGAGTGTGGATATTAGGAGGCAGGAATCACTGTAGGATCTTTTGGGAGTCTGACTGCTATGGAGAGGCAGAAGCCTGGCAAATCAAAGACACAGACAGAGTCCAGAGAGTCTAGTGAGTGAGGGGAAGTGGAACAAGAGTTGGACAAAGAGGAAGGCAGGGTCCAGTTGCCTGATAGGCCAGAGAAAGACATGATAAGAAGTCATTGGTAGATATTGGGCAAAGAAGTAAATGTATCTGGCTCAAATTCTGAACAGATCATTCAGGCTGGTACATGAATATGGGCAGGAGGAAGGCTGGAATGGCAGTGAAGAAGCCAGTAAGAGGCTGCTGTGGCTATTCATTTAAAGATAGTGGTGGCTTGTCCTGAGTTGATGGCCTAGCCACTGGTCTAGCCATAGTGGAAAGAGGGAGACAGAGTGGTATCTATTTTGGAGGTAGAGTCAGCAGAATTTGCTGATGGCTTAGATGTGGGTAATGAAGGAAACAGGAATCAAAGATGACTCCTGGGTTTTGAGTTATTATCATGATTACTTTTCCTTGTATCTTGTGTTTGTCAAAGCACTTGAAGCATGTGAGAGCTGGGAGAATCTTTGGGAATTATTTAATTCAGTTTCTTTTTTTTTTTTTGATTTTTTTTTCTTTTTCATACCGATGAGGAAGTTGCAAGCCATGACACCTTCCTAGTCTTCAGCTTCTCTTTGTAACGTGGGACTACATTTTTTCTGAGCATTAAGGGATGCTCTCTGAACAAAATCAAAGCTTGGATCTGCATTGACTTCCAGATTTTGCCCTTGCACATTTCCTGTATGGAGAAGCTGGGAGGGAGGAACGGTAGGATGGGGGAAGGCAGCCTGTGCAAAGTTGGGAAGCCCAGGGCATACCTGACAGGTCAAGGGGCTCTGGGTGGCCAATAGGCTTCAAAAACCACTTATGATACCAATTCTGCAGTCTATTCACTGGTTGAAACAGCCTGGCTGTGTGCTTTCTGAGAATGTTTAGACATAGGGCAAAGATCAGCAGAAATATTTAACCAGATTGGTGATACAAAATTAATAATGATAATAATAATAATATCTTACTGATGTAGAACACATACTCCATCCATGCCAGACATTGTATAGCTGGAGAAACTGTACATTCATTTCTGAATTGCTCCTTATCCTTTCAGAGCTGCTCATCCTGTACTCTCCTTCTCAGTGAAAAGCAACCCTCTCCTTTCAGTCACTCGGGCCAGAAAACTGGTGTTCCCATCCCTAACTCTTTTTTTTCCCACCCACAAACAATCCATCAGCAAATCTTATGGCTCTATTTCAAAATAAAACCAAATTCCTACCATTTTCCCCATCTCAATGACTACCACTCTGGTTCAAACCACCACACCATCTTCTCTTCCTGGATAATAGCAATAGCCTCCTAATTGGCTTCCACACCTGACCCCTCCAGTCTAACACAACATAGCAGCTTGAGTAATTCTGGCAGAACTGAAGTCAGATCATCGCACTCCTCTGTCAAAAGCCTCCAGTTATCCTTGGAGAAATTAGTCTAAGTCCTTGTAACAGTCCCATAAAGCATTGCATAATTTGCGCCCCACCCTCTGCATCGACAGTTATATCTCCGAACTTCCTTCCTACTTCTTTCTCCCTTGTTCACTCCAATGCAGCCGCATGGCCTCCCTGTTCCTGGAACACAGAGGAACTCTCCCAACTTCTTGCCTCTGGGCCTCTGCACTTGTTGTTCCCTCTTGCCTAGAAAGCTCTTCTTCGAGGTATCTCCATGGCTCACTCCCTCATCCCTTTTTGAGGGCTTCACTGAACGTTATTTTCTCAGGAGAGGTCTTCCCTGACCATTCTGTCTTGAACCAAACTTCTTCCCCAATACTCTTACTCTCTTTACCTGTTTTATTCTTCTTAGCACTTATCACCTTCAAACATCATATATTTTGTTTTCTATCTTCCCCCATAAGAACATAATCCCACGAAGGCAGAGATTTTTTTTTGTTCATTGCTGTATCTCCAGAGCTCGAGATACAGAAGATGCTGAATAAACACTAGTAGAATGAATGAAGAAGCTGTCCTATGAGGGAGGTACCTTTTTCCTCCAATAATCAGATGTGAAAACTGAGAGGTAGAGAAAATATGCATTTTTGTATGAGGTCACAAGTTTGGAAAGTGGCAGAGTTAGGACTTGAATCCAAGTTTGTTAGACCCCCAAACAATCAGTAGAACTGTGTGTTCTTAGCCACCTAACATGGTGCCTGGAACGTAAGTTTCAATTTCTTTATTCATAAAGAGGAGATGAAATATTAACCCCACAAGATTGCTGTGAGAATCAGGTAGAAGGTAAGTGTGAAAGTGCATTGTAAGATATTAAATGTTTTCCTCAAGTGGAGAATGTCACTATTCCTATAAAGAATATGATAGGGACTACATAGGGAACTTGAACTTAGAAGGCTTTCGATCAGAAAGCAGCCCTGGGTTATGGAAAGAGAATCAGACAGGCCTGGGTAGGAAAAAATAAGAAAATCTGGCTTTCGAGATTGCTGACTTGAGCTGATTGAGCTGGGGTTACTCAGCCTTGGTTTTCTCAGCTCTTGAATGAAGTTGCTAACTCTTCTCTGCTGCAGAGCTGTGAGGTCCACATGGGACAGCGCCAGGCAGGTCTGCAGCACCACATCTTTTGTCTCTTCATTACAGTTTACACTGCTCTGTCTGGAGGCACATGCAGAAGTAATTTCGTATTTCTCAGCTTTCACTGGGGACCCCATGCATCTTAAGGAGAAGTTAGGCTGGTGGCCTATGGCAGTCTGCTCTGCATCATGTCCTAATTCCTGGGGCCCAGCCTAAAAGACCAGAGTGATGTCATTTCTCACATCTTCCTCCCAGGAGAATTTTCTTATTTACAATTATTTCCCCAGCAAGTTTTTGTGAGGGCACACTAGTTTTCTTTTCTAGAATATAAGCCCATCTTGGAATAGATTCCTCTCCCCTTAGAGAATCCTTAACATTTTGAGTCTTCTGCAGTTCTCTACCTACTTTCTTAGCAAGAAAATACCCCAACTCAAGCTGTATAAATAAAGGTTTTTAAAAGCCTAAATAAAATGCAATACAAGAAAGAATTTGCGGCACTAATAAAAATCAATGCCTGGCTAATTCTCGAGTGTAAGGCAGAGTTCTTTCTCCTGAAAATGAAATTTTTTTCCCCCGAAAACAAGAAGATATGAAAAACCCATGGTAATGAGTGAAACAGAGAGCCAGTAATGGGATTTGGATCATTGGCATTCAGGCTGGGCCCTGCAAATGAGGACATCAGTGTGGAGCAGGCTGCCCCAGGCCACTCGCCTGGCTGCTCCTTAAGATGCATGAGTCCCCACAGGAAGGCTGAGGACACACTTGAGACTACGTGCTAGTGTGCCTCAAGATAGGGCAGGCAGAAAAAGACTGGAGAGACAAATCCTCTTCCAGCCCAGGGCACTAGATTATGCTCAGATTAGACAAGAAAGGAACAGATGGCTGGCTATGGACTCCACCCTGTTAGGGTGCTTGCTTACCAGACCTTTCAGAGATGCTAATAGGATGGGGATGAGGAAATGAGGGAGGTGATAGATGCTGCTTGGAACCTAGGATTCACACGTGGGCTTACATGGGAGGGTTTTGTCATTTTTGCCCATTTCTAAAGTCTCATACAGTAGTATTTATTGTGACAAGATAATTTCGTCTTGGTCTTATAGCTAGGTTTTTTCTTCTCCCTCCCTCTTCCCCTTCCTTTCCTCCCTTTTCATCCTCCTTCTTCCTTGCCCTTTCCTCCTTCGCTTCCTCTTTCTTTCTTCTTTCCTTTATTATGTTTTTATTCCTCAAAGCCTAGGCTACAATTATACAATGTTGAATTGGGAGAGGCACTCAAGGTTATCTTGTGCAATCTTTCATCATACGTGGGAGGAAACAGACCCCTACAGAGGAAGTGACTTGGATCTCCTAAACTTTGTCTTATCCTGGATTGGACAGTGAGCTCAGCTAGGAGGGTCTTTTATTCCAGTGGAAAGGCAAACCCCACAGGAGGTGAGTACACGTTGTTCACTAGCAAGAACTGAGAGGACAGTAGTTGTTGAAGTACTGAGCGTGTCTGAGGATGGGGGAGTCATAGCCAAGGATCCGATCTGGGCAGAGCTCAGATGAGTCAAGGAATGAGAGCAAGGACAAAAGGAAACAAGGGACTCTTAAGAAGTTTCTGGTCCCAATCTGATAACACCCCACCACTCTGGACCTTGGCACCATTATTATTTTTGGACCTCTGCAGTCATCTGTCTGGCCGGTATCTCTGCTTCCCCTCTATTCCCACACCCTGTTTTCTTCTTCTGCACTGCAGCTATTTGTATACATACCCATATTATATGTTTGTGTATTATTTTTGTCTGTCTCCCCAACTGGAATGTGAGCTTCAGCATGACAGGGTCTTTGTCTTTTTCACTGACAGAACCCCAGAGCCTAGTCATGTGCTTGACATTTTTTAGGAACTCAATAGACATTTGTTCAAAGGAATGAATGAATTGGACAAATCTCCCGGGTTTAAAGGCCCAGCATTAGGATGCACATCTCGAGGAGAAGGCTCCGCAGCGCACCAGAGCCACACTTCACAACCTGGCAATCACAGTGTCCTTAACGCCCACTCTGCCTTATTGACTGGCTCCTCCTCCCTCGCCCACTGGTGTGCAGATGGCAGACGAAGAGGACCAAGCCAGAAGATTAGGGAAATGGGACAGAAGTTAGATAGGACAGCAGCAGGGTAAGAAGCCAGCAAGCCTGAAGTCAATGGTCACAGGTAGCAGAGGGCTGAGCAAATTTCTGAAGTCACTCAAGGGCAGTGACTGGGACTTCCATCGCAAATGGAAGAGTGGGTCGAGGTTAACAACGAGGAATATTATCAATGTCTTACCATGACAGTGAGCATTTTTATGTTGCCTCACAAGCTACAGAGCATTTCACATCCAATACACATTCGGGACGTATAGGACCTCGTCCAGTTCCACAGTTGCCATGTGCGATGCCTCGGCTCAGTGCTAGGACATAGGAATAGACCTTGCCTTCAAAAATCTCAAACAAAGGAGGGAGAAAGACATGGGAAAAGATAGTTGTTCTAAAAGGGGCAATCACAGTGTTCGAGGCATGCTGAGGTGCTATAGGGTCACAGAATAAGTAAGCCTAACCAACTCTGGAGGAAAGATAGGATCCCAAGAAGGTTTCTGGAGAAGGCAACAACTGAGATGAAAGAAAACATCTCAGTGTAGGGCTGCACTGTCCGATACGGTAGCCACTACTCATATAAATTTAAATTAATTAGAATTAAAATTAGTTAGAATTTTAAAAATTTAAAGGTCCAGTTTCTCAGTCCCATTAGCCACACTTCAAATTTTCAGTAGCCACATGTAGGTAACAGAATATTCTAATTCAAACTGGATTAAATATTAATCTGGATTTATTGATACATATAACAGAGTAGTTTGGAGGAAATGGATCCTTTAGGTGAGAGTTGATGAAGATTCTGGTTTCCTTTTATGATTTTCTTACCTTTGCTCTTCTACATGTGATTGCTTCATTTTCATTATGGTTTTCCTCATGGTAATAAAATGACTGCAGCAGTTCCAGCCTCTCCATTTGTGTTTCACACCTTCCATAGGAAAGAGATACTGTTTTCTCCATCCATGGATCAAAAGTCATGAGCTTCATTCTGTCCCATATGTGTGCCGTGGAGTTAACTACTGTGGCCAGGGACACACCATCTATTGACTGGCTTAGGCCTGAGTTAAGTGCCCAGTCACTGAAACCAGGGATATGGAATTATGCCCATTTGCTTAATCGAGTCAAGGCAGGGCCTGGTCCCAGAGCTGGAAGTGAGGTGCAAACCTCCAGGCCCTGTTTACAACTCAGTGGGGTAGTGACTGATGCAAAATACGCTGGGGGAGCAATCACAAGGTCCACTGCAGTCACTCAGCTAAGTGGATTTTGGTCTGTCCACATCTTTCAGGGCCTCAGTTTCCCAGAGGCCATGTAAAGAGGCCAGAGTAGCTTTGGCTTTTCTTGATGGCTTGATGTGAGTTTTCTTAGCAGGTCAAGACTAGGGCGAGTCAAGTGAGTCTCCCAGGATACAAAATATAAGGAAGCACTCATTCTCCTTAAATTCCTCAAGTGCAGGGGCGGCTCTTAACTTTGCGAGCCTCCTTACATTTTGTACCCTAGGCATAGTGGTCTTGCTGTAGTTCCTGTCCTGCTTCTTAGGAAATCAATTTGCCAGAAAAGATATATTCTATCCTTCTCTTTGAATTCAATGAAGAGTTTTCTCTTATCTAAAACAGCAGTGATTTCTAGGTTCAAAAATTCATACAGCTTGTTAAAAAAAAGAGGCACTGCTATTTGCACCAAGCCAATCCATCTCCCCAATGGTTGTTCTGATGAGTTCGATGATATTACGACACAATAGAAAAACATATTACCCATTACAAATGACATTGCATTATGAACTATAAATAATTGATAGGCAATGATATAGAATAATAACCTTCCCTCGGAGCTATTTATCTGAGGCCTTAACAATTTCACTCTATTGAGTCATAGACTAACCCCAAAGTAGCAGGTATAAAGACACCGCTTTGACTGAGCAGAGAGGGAAGAGGGATGTGGGGCTGGGTTGAGAGGGGGAAGGTGCTTAGCGCTACCAGCTTTACCAAATGAAAATACAGACATACGGACATTGCATCAAACGTACTCATACTAAAAAATCATTTGACATTTACCCTAAATTGGAGTTTAACTGGGTGTCCTGTATTTTATTTAGCAAGCCTAGTATATTAGTTTCCTATTGCTGCCATAACAAATTATTACACACTTAATGGCTTAAAACAACACAAATTTATCATCTTTGTAGTTCTGGAGGTCAGAAGTTGGAAATCAGTTCTACTGAGCTAAAATCAAGGTGTCTGCAGGATTGTGTGAGGCTGTGGGAGAGAATCTTTTTTTCCCTTGCTTCTAGAGGCTGTCTGCCTTCCCTGGCTTCTGGTCCATACCCTGATGAACTCTGCTTCCACCCTCATGCCTCCTTCTCTGACATTACTCTCCTGCCTCCCTCTTAAATGGACCTTCGTGATTATGCTGAGTCCACCTGAATGATCCAGGATAATCTTCTCATCTCAATGTCTCTAATTTAATCACCTCTGCAAAGTCTCTTTTGCCTTGGGAGGTGACGTATTCATAGGTTTCAGGGGTTAAGACACGGACAACTTTGGGGGAGTCATTATTCTACCTATCACACCTAGCTTAGGTAGAAACATCTGGTCTTGCCATGTGGCCTCAACATGTCTGTTCTGCACAAACAGCACTGGATGACACCGCTACTGCTCCTCTGCCCTTGAACATTTTCTTAAAAACATAGTCTTTCAGAGTCCACACTCCTGTCTCACGTGTGAGGTAATGAGAAGAGTTTAGTTTCTGAAGTACTGATCTGGGCTGGAATTCTGATGCTTCCTCTTTCTGTAAAACTCCTGGTAAATTGCCTTCCTCTTTGTTTCCTGGTCTGCGGGGTATGAATGATAACACTGCCACCTGCTCCCAGGGTTATTGTGAGGATGACAGATATTTGGGGAGAGTGTGTAACAGGCACCATGCAAACACACAGGGGCCAGGATGCTGTTAGTGCCTGCTGGTGGGAGGCTGAGATTTGTTGTAAGCATGGTTGGGTCATACCTTTCCCTTTCTGGAAAAATGCAGAAGTGCAAAGTTATGTAGATGGTGGGTTACTCTCAATGTACTCACCTGATGATCCGTGCTAGGAGTTTATGCAACTTGCTTCAACCCAGAGCAAGGTTTCTCAACCTCTGTGCTATTGACATTTTGGGCCAGATAATTCTTTGTTGTGGGGGCAGCTCTTCTTTTCAGACTCTGTGTCTTCTCTCTGGCTCCGATGTTCCCAATGTGACAGGTCAATAATCACAACTTCATCACTTTGTCTCCAAATGCCTCTAGAAGTAGATATTTTTCTGTTAGCTATTAACACCTTAGTAAGAATGAAGAATCTAAGACCAAGATTTGATAGAATAGAACAATGAGAAGTTTGGAAAAGAAAGTCCTGATTTGGAGAACCAAGGCTGTCACATTTGAGCTCTACAATTTCCCTAACTCCTGACCTTGTTTTTGCGCCTAGTCAGAGAAAACTGTCTTTGATATAGATTGTGCTTTTCAATTCCCAAATTAAGGAGGGAATTGTGAACATTGCAGCCCCAATGAAGGTATTTCTCTGAATCAAGAGTAAATTCATCATCAAATTGCCCAGGTACTCTCCCCCTTTCATGGCCAGCATTGGGCAGTGTTGAGGGTGGTCAGGAAGCTCTCAGGTGGGCTGGACCTGGAGAGCCACTGGCCTGGTGGTGGGGAGACATGAGTCTTGTCTTTGGTTCTACGTTGTAGTTCTAGCTGTGTGGCCTCAGCTAAGTCCCTTCATTGTGCTGGGGCTTCCTCTCCCACATCTCTATAGTGAAGGAGCTCAGATGGTGTCTGACATTCCCTTTAAGTCTAAATTTCTATAAGTCTGCAACTCATCCATGATGCTGTTGAGGTTTGGTTCTGCACTGAAAATAAAATAGTATTTAGGTTCTCCCTAACAATTTGGATGAGTTAGAGACTGCTGCTTCTGGTTGAAGTGAGAATCAGCATTTTCCTCTCCTGTATGGGAGAAATTTACAGATCCCGACCACTCACCAGCCATTGGCATTGGTGTCCAACTGTGGTACAAGCATGTGACCACCCACTGAGAGAACCTTGGAAGGTCAAACAAGGTAGGCTGGCAATACGAGAGCTTATCAGGGTGGAAATTAGGATTTCCTTGGAGTGTAGTTTCTTCCCTTGACAAAAACTTCTAGATGTTGAACAACTGTGGTTATTATCAAGTCTCATACCTTCCAAAAGTGGAGAAGTATTTATTATATGACAATTACATAGCCCAGAAGTCTGAAAAACAGCTTTGTTGTTTCCTGATTGTTCCAAAGAAGACAATGATCATGGAATAGTAAACTTTTTTATCCATTTGAATCTTTTTTTTTTTTATTTCAGGGTATTGTGAGGGTACAAACATTATGGTTACACTTTATGTCTTTGCCTCACCCAAGTGCGTGTTAAAGGTGTGCCCTTCCCCCCCTGCAGTGCTCCCCGTGTCCTTTAGTTGCAGATTTGAATGTTTCTTCATGTTCATCAATGCAGACAGTGCACAAACTCTATGTTCGGCTATTTCTTGTCTTTCCCTCATGGGTTAACAGAATGAATCCTTTTCTTGGAGAGGTTTTCTGAATCCCTTGATTTCTTCTTGGGGAGAACCCTTCACAGGATATCTAGACTGTCATGTTGACAGAGGGATTACCTACCTGACTATCAATTCATTCATTCATCTGTTCATGTCTACCTCTGTGCTAGGTACCAAGGACATAACTAAAAATGAAACAAATAGAAAGTTCTTGCCCTTAAGGAACTCATATTCTATCAGATTTATGAAATCATTTTAATTGAAATGAACTTGATTTGATGCAATTCCGTTTGATTTGATGAATTTAATTCAATTGAATTCAGTTCAGACTATTCCTGTCCAGTCTAATCCAATTCGATTTGATTGATGTTTATAGAGTACTCACTGTGTGGAAGGTGATATATTGCTCATGGTGTTTCTTCATTAGTGTCTCTAATTTCATCACTCAAGATCACAGCTTTGGCTGTTAGGCATTGCACATTGTACCCTTGTATAAATAGATAGACGACTATAGTAGAGGATAATACCTAGTGATTCATACCTTTGTAGTGTAAGTCTTAACTCTTCACACCACAGTAGCTTTGGAATAGTCAAAGGTATCTAGGACAACTATATACATATTGTGTGTATATGTGTGTGTGTGTGTGTGTGTGTGTATTTTTTTTTTTACTCCAAACCTATCATCCATTTACCTATTCATTTAACAGGCATTATATAAGTACTTTCTAGTAACTGAGAACTAGAACAAAGATAAATAAGACAAGGTCCATGCCCGTAGGTACCTCTTATCTAGAAGCAAGAGAGTTAAATCTGCAAAGCACATTACTACTATCATCATAACAATGTTAATAATCTCTATCATTCACTGACTGTCTCCTGTGTTCCAGATAATGTGCATGTCACACGTTACACGCATCATGTTCTTTAACCTTTAGAAATCACTGTAAGAGATAGATATATTTTCTACATTTTTATAGATAAAGAAAAGCCTGAAAAGATTTAGTAATTTACTCGAGATGACATAACTGAAAAATGGTGGATCAGGGATTTGAACACAGGCTTGTTTGACCCTAAAGCCTATAATCTTTCGAGCAGTCAAATTTATAAGCTACATTAAGGCCAGGAGTAGATTTCTTAAGGTCAATTACCATTCTTTCCTTAAGGTTCTAAAATATTAGTATATCCATTTCTATTGTATAAATTATATATATCCTACATATATGTGAAAATAAATATAAGTAAATAGATGTGTGTGTGTGTGTGTGTGTGTGTAGGGCTTTTAATAAGTATTAGGGAAGCAGTTTTAGCACAGTAACTTGATAGAAGTGGTTAGAGAATGAATTCAACAGCTATAGATACAGTGATATATATGGACATATAGCTGTCTATGTATCTTGTTTGATTTCACACACTCACAGCTGAAAAGGAATTTTCTTAAGGATGAATCACACCTTGAATCTCATTCATATCTGATTTATGTTATACCTAGATAAGAGTTTGGACTTAGACTTTAAAGTTGATGCTGGAAAGACTTAAGACTTTGGGGGCTATTGGGAGAAAATGAATATTCATTTTTGTTATGTGTTTCCAATGCAAATGTGGGACAGAAACAGAGTAGACATTTTCATTCTGAAAGGGAGAAATAGGAAAGAAGAAAGAGGTAGTAGGTCCCATGTAGGTCCAAAACCTAACAAGGCAAACAACATTAAAATCTTAAGGATTGAAAATAATTTTATTTGACTGTATGTCCTGCCTTCTGAATACACTGAGGCAGGGGTTGGATCCCCAAGACCGTAGGCAGCCCCGTCCCCATGGCTTTGTTAGGCACAACCTATGCTGCTGTGAACTAAATTAAAATCTTAAGCCCCTTAGCCAACTGAATGGACCCCCTTTTGGCCAAAGGGACCCCAGAAAGACCCTAACTCTGAGTTACTGGACATGAGTTACTGGACATGAGGTCAGAGATGCCTCCTCATGCCCGCTTCCCTCCTTGTAGATACCTTTTGTAATTCATTAACAGGCCGAAGGCTATGCAAGACAAAGCTTAAACCACACCTGCAGGTCATCTGTTTACTTAACAGATCACTTGAGTCTGGATATATGTTTGGTATATGTCTGGTGGCTTCCCTGATTAACAGACTTCCATATCTTAAAACATTTCAAACCTTTAGACAAAACTTCATTTCTATAACCAATTATAAATCAAAGAATCTTTAAACCCATCTATGACCTATAATTCCTTGCTTTGAGATGTCATCCCTTTTCAGGCCAAACCAATTTATGCCTTTTGTGTATTAATTTATGACTTTACGTGTAATTCCTGTCTCCCTGAAATGTATAAAACCAAATTGTCACCCTATCTATAATGGTGAGACCACTTACTCAAGGCTTCTTGGGCATGGCTCTCTGGGCCATGGTTGTACAGATTCAGCTCAGAATAAACCTCTTTAAATTATTTTATCGAGTTTGGGTGTTTTTCCATTGACATTGCAGCCCTCAGAGGTTGGAGTCACATGCCTGTGGTTCTTCCAGGATAGTGTTGCGTGCTGGTGGCTCTATAGGTTGGGAATCTCAGGGGCAAAGCTGCCCCCATGGCTGCACTAAGCATTGCCCTAGTGGGGGCTCTCTGCATTGGCCCTGACTCTGCAGATCTGTTAGGCATTGTCTTTGTAGAGATTCTCTGTGGCTGCCCTGCCCCTGTGGCAATTCTCTGCTTGAGTCCAGAGGCTCTCCAAGACATTTTTGTAAATCTAGGTGGAGGCAGCCATGCCTACACAGCCTGTACACTCTGAGTGTCTACACAGTGAGCTCGACATGGACACGGCCAAGGCTTACCACATGTGCCCTGTGGATCAGCCGGATGAGGCACACCTGGGCCTGCTTGAGCTACAGCTGGGGTGGCCAATGGGTGATGTGGCAGAATGAGTGGAGCAGAAACCCGAGGCCACCCTGGGTAGCAAACCTCAAGGTTTCACAGGTGCCCTGAGATCCTCTCTTGAAACTGTTCTTCTGCCCTCAAGGCCCTGGCACTCTGGGCCTGTGATGGGAGTGGCAGCCTGGAAGATCTCCAAAATGCCTTTGGGGTCATTCTTCCGTTGTCTTGATGAATAGCATCTGGCTTCTTATATCCATACTAATCTTATGAAAGTGTCACTTGGCCACATCCTTGGTATTCTCTCCAGAACATGCTGCCTTTTCATTTTTCACATGGCCAGGTTGAGCATTTTCCAACTCTTTAAGTTCTACTTCCCTTTTGATTGAAATTTTGTATTTAATTTATTTCTGTCTTCTCAGATCTTTCTAGAAGCAGTCAAGAGAAGCCACACAACACTCTCAACACATTGATTAGATTTTTCTTCTGCCAAATATCCTAGTAGATCTCTTGCAAATTCTGCCTTCCACCAAGTATTAAAACAGAAGCACAATTCTGCTAAGTTGTTTTCTACTTTATAACAAGTATGTCTTTTCCTCCAGTTCCCAATGCATTGTTTCTCATTTTTTTCTAAGAACTTATCAGAATTGCTTTTACTCTTTATTTCTGTTTATTTGTACCAACATTCTGTTCACAACCACTTGGATAATCTCTAAGAAT
This sequence comes from Avahi laniger, assembly GCA_963575035.1. Classification (NCBI taxonomy): domain Eukaryota; kingdom Metazoa; phylum Chordata; class Mammalia; order Primates; family Indriidae; genus Avahi; species Avahi laniger. The sequence continues at coordinate 47,859 of CAUYSK010023670.1, read as the reverse complement.
TAGACTCTCTCACTAGCTCCCTTCTTCTGAGTCCTCATCAAAATCAGCATTAACACTTCGTTCATAGCACTTTAGGCTTTTGCTGGTATGCACTTCCAAACTCTTCTAGACTCTACCCATTATACAGTTTCAAAGACACTTGCACATTTTCAGGTATTTGTTATAGTAGTACTATATGTCTTGGTCGCTATTTTTGTCTTAGTCATTTCTGCTGCTATAGCAAAATACCTGAGCTTGAGTAATTTATAAACAGTTTAAACTTATTGCTTACAGTTATAGGGTATGGGAAATCCAGACTCTGTGTCTAGTGAAACTACTCCGATTTCCAAGCCTTCTTGCTGTGTCCTTGTTTGGCAGAAAGGGATAGAAAAGGATGAATTCTGTGTCCACACATGACAGAAGAGATGGAAGAACAGAAAGGCCTAGTCAGTTCCCTCCAGCCTTTTTATGAGGTTGCTAATCTCATCTACAAGGGCAGAGCCCTCATGGCCTAATCATGTTCTAAAGCAATGGTCCCCAACCTTTTTGGCACCACAGACTGATTTCATGGAAGATAATTTTTCCATGGACCAGGGCTGGGGGGATGGTTTTGGGATGATTCAATCATATTACATTTATTGTGCACTTTATTTCTGTTATTATTACATTGTAATATATAATGAAATAATTATACAACTCACCATAACACAGAATTAGTGGGAGTCCTGAGATTGTTTTCCTGCAACTAGATGGTCTCATTGGGGGGTGATGGGAGACAGTGACTGATTTGACAGGAGGTGGAGCTCAGGTGGCGATGTAAGTGATGGGGAATGGCTGTAAATACAGGCAAAGCTTTGCTTGCTCACTTCCTGCTGTGCAGCCCAGTTCCTAACAGGCCATGGACTGGTATCAGTCCATGGCCCGGGGGTTGGAGACCGCAGTCCTAAAGGGCCCACTTCTTAATACTGTTGCATTGGAGATTAAGTTTCAACATGAATTTTGGAGGGACACATACATTTAAATCATAGCATCTTATATTAGGTACTGCACTATATAATGTCCTAAAGATAAAACGGTGTCTGAGGTTTAATCTCTTCTGTCAAGGAGTTAATAGCCTAACATGGGCTGTAAATAAATGGACTAACAACCTTAATAACGTAATAGGTGTTATGTTGGGTTGGCTTTGGAGACTATGGAAACAAACTTGTTGTCATCAGAGAAAACTAGGATAAAGAATGGCCAGTACAGTCTTCTTTTGTGAAGTAACCATGAAGTAAAGATCTGAAGAATAATTAGAATTAGCTAGGTAAACAGGAATGGGTAGATGAGGTATGTCTCAGTCAGCCTAGGTTATGTTATGCTGTGTAACAAACAGCTCTCAAATCTTGGAAGATTATAATATATATATTATCAATATATATTATATATAATATAATTATATAATATAATTATATAATATATAATAATATATAGATTTATAATAAGATTATAATAATATTATAATATATAATATATAATAAGATTTATTTCTCTCTCACTCCATGTCTTTGATGGGTTAGTTGAGAGCTTTACTTTATGTTGCTTCATTCCAGGACCAAAATGATTGATCCTCTACCATCCGTAAAGTGACAATAGGAAGAAAGAGAGTGAAACAGAAACAAGCACTGGCTTTCAGCTTCTGCCTGAAGAGACAAATATTGTGTCCACTCACATTTCATTGGCCATATCAAGCTCATGGCTACAACTGAATACAAAAGCATACAGAGATATCTAGAAGAAAGATAATCAGAAACCTCAGGAGGAGCTCTAATGATTACCTCAGCTACCTTCGGGGGACAAGAAGGGAGGGTAGGCATTTCAGACCAGAGATCTGCAATGGAAAGTCCTCCAGGACCAGGAGGGCATTCTATATTCTTGGAATTGTGAGTAGTTCAGAACAACTAAAGCCCAAACAAACTTATTTACTATGAATTAACTTACCTGTTAATTATCAATTAAACTTAATTATTCTAAGCACTCAGCTATACAGTCTGTCATCTCCATCTCACCAATACCTTGCATAATGCTTGCCATGTAATTGTTGAAACTACCAGGGTTGATTACATCTGAGTCCAGAAATCGAGGTCTTGCCTTTTTACAGTGAGGCCAAAATTTTCACACAGGCCTTTTCCCCATCCCCACGCTCACCAAAGTCAGGGAAAAAGGCATTTACTTTCTTAGCCAGTCAGGGTGGTGGAACATTATTATTTATTTAAAACTCATTACCTGCAAGCCTTTTGCATGGAACCAATTAAGAAATCTCTTAAAGAAAAAGATAATAATATACTCAGTATAACATGGTTTTGGGGACCCTTTTAATGTGTTAGAAAGCCCATAGGTCTTGACAGTTTATTTCATGTCTCTGTTTTAAAAGCAAGGCTGCTGCCAGGGAACTTGGCTCCTGGTGGTAAGCGCTGGTTGTGGTTTCCCTCAGAATGAAATTACGGGCATGTGGAAGGCGGGGTGAGGCAGGGAGTGGGAGCTGGGAGGGAATGCGGGTACTTACGTTGATCGAGGTGTCAAATTTTACATGTCTGGGTTTTGTTTCCACCAGGCCCCACTCTCTGAAATCACCATTCTGTTATGTATGCTTACTGGAAGGGCTGGCTCTGTTTCAAAGAAATCTCTCTGAAATGGGGACATCAGACTGTAAAAGTGGATGAGATGGTGGTAGGGCCAGTTTTTCACGGAGGCAGCAAAGATGCCTTGATTTGAAAAGGCAGTGTGAGAAACGACACTTCCTGAGAGGCAGCAGCCTGGAGTTGGAGGTCCAGGACAAGATGAGTATTTGGTTGACCACGGTGTCATCTTGACATGTCTCTGGGTATCGCTTTCTCCTTGGTAAGCTGGACTCTATGACCTTTAAGGCTGTAAGGTCCCTTTCCCACATAACCTGTCCTGAGTCTAAGATCATCCTCCTAGATGTATCAAAGGGTCATCATTCTTACACTGGAGACTATTTCTGTGGATTATAGTCTTACTTTTAGAGCCAGTAGAATTTATTACTAGCTTTTAGCAGCAGAATGTCAACCATCACACAATATTCCTTTAGCAGAGCTCCATGGAAACATTCTTTTTTTTTTTTCCCCCAATGGCTAAAAAAATTTTTAATATATATTTTTAATCTAGTTTTACATCACCTTTAGTTGTTATTGTCTCTCTGGTCTCTTTTATTTTTATTTCAGCATATTATGGGGGTACAGATGTTTAGGTTAAGTATGTTTCCCTTGTCCCCCTTCCCCCCCAAATCCAAGTTTCGAATATGTGCATCCTTTGGGTGGTGCGTATTGCATTCTTTGTGTATGCATATACCCGTTCCCTCTCCCTCCTCCTCCCTCCCCCCTCCCCCCTGCCCAACATTCTTAACAGAGCACGTGCTTAAGCAAATGTGCACACCCAGGCCCAGGACTGGTCAAGTGTTGCCTGGGTTTCCCGAATTTTAAAAACGTCTGCTAAAGCACAGGTGCCATCTCTTTCCTCCCTGTCTTTCTAATTCTGTTGAGCTTATCTTCTAACATGAGCAGGACTCCTTACAGAAGTCAGAGGGTACAATATGACTCATTTTCACCCTTTCAGAAGCCTACAGCCAGAAGGAGAGACAGGACTATGCAAAAAGAATTATTATCACACCAAGGGTGTGAGCTGTATTGGGAGGCAATATTGCATAGCACCCATTTGTCAGTTCTGAAGCCTGACTGAGTTCAGATCCAGCTCTACCATTTGCTAGCTTTAAGACCTGGGCTGAGATATTTTGACTCAGTTTTGTCATCTATAAAATGGGGAAACCAATGGTACTTATCTCAGAGGTGCTGGTAAATATGAAAAGAAAGCATAAACAGGAATATAGCCTGATACAGGGTCCTCAATAAAGACTAGTATACACTCAATATATAAAATAATATGCGCTCAGTAAATACTAGGTAACATTTACTAAGTCCTTATTAATATCAAACCACGGTCTGAACTGAGCATTTTATATGTTAATTCACTTGTTTCTTCTGACAATCTTTGATTTAGTAATGGTATTATTACTCCCCAATTTATAGATAATGACACTACATACAGCACAGAGCAGTTAAATAACTTCCCATAGCTCCCCCAGCCAGTGAATGGAAGCTCTGAGTTGTGAATCCAGGCAGTCTGGCTGCAGAGCCTGTGCCCTTCACCTCCAGCTCTGATAAATGGCTGCTATGAAAGCTAACACGCATATTATCTTATTTGAACCTCATAATATCCTCAGAGAGTTGTTACCATAAGCCCCACTTTTACTGACAGAGACACTGAAACTTGGAAAGGTTAAGTGACTAGGTTCAAGTCTCACAATGAATGGTGAGATCAATGAGTTTTTAACTGTCTCCCAAGTTCACGGACGACCCTATCAAAGAAGGCAGGGTGTGCTAAATGCTCAAAGTGCCTGTTCTCTAGAATTAACCTAACCCGAACCCTAGGGCCAGGAATGAGAGTTCATACCTTTTACTTCATGGTGCTTTATGTGAAAACAGGCACCTGCAACGCTCACTTCAGAACTTGTTGACAATAAGCAACACACTTCATCGAGCTTCAGTTTCTTCACCTGTAACATGAAGCCCGTAGTTCACAGCCACTGCAAGGAGCACAAGTGTTAACACATGTAAACGCCTAAGCACAAAAACTGACCCCCAAATGTAAGTTTTCTTTCCTTACTAAAATTTTCCAAACAGACATTTTCAATTGTAAAGACTATGCAGAAAGGAAAGAGTGATTTATTTTGAATAGTTTTAGACACTCAATGCATACTCTTTGGGTTGACTCTTTGCTTTCTTGTGGCAATATCTAAAATCATGGTTTCTAAATGCTAATGTTTCTTGATGATGCTGATTCTAAGGCATTTCCACTAGTCTCTGAAACTAGCTGTCTGGAACTACAGATAAAGATTATTTCTAGAACACTCACGCCCTCAATTTCTCCTTCTTGAGTATAAATCAACATAGTGGTTGATTTCCTCCTAAAATACACCAAAAAGAAAAGGGAAATCTAAATTAGCTCCTTTGCACCATGCCCAGTGCAGTAAGAGCTCTGTGTATGTTCAACATCATTTCATCTTTTTCAGCCTAAAGAGGCTAATCTGATAAGCTCTAACGGGTGGCATGACAGCTCCAGCTAGGGAGAGATCTGGATGCTGTAGAATACATGGGCGATGTCAAAGGGTACTGGGGTTGGAGAAATAACTCCATTAGTTATAAATGGCAATTTGTGCTACCAGGACTCCTCTCATAGAAGCAATACTATTTTGTAAGGCACTCAGTTATTTTCTTGTTCTCACAAAAATGACTTCTCATAGAGAGAAAATAAAATAAAATGGTTTCTGATCATGACCTGGCTCCAGGGAAGGAAACTCACCAACTCAGGCCATGTCAATGTGAACATTTTGGTCTCTTTTTTCTCCCCACTGGAAATTAATAAACTGACTCTCTAGTATATCTCTTGGACTGAAGGACACATTGGTTAGCCTGAGTCAAGCTGAACTCTGAGCATTGACAAGATGATTTTCTGTCCAAACATCCTCCCTTAAATGATGTCAAAGTTTTCAGTTCACAGTCTTGAATCATTTTCGTCCTGAGAAGTTTGCATTATGCTATGTCTGTTAGGGAAACAAAAGCAGAACAAAGCATTGTCCCTGTCTTCAAGAAGTTTGTAGTCTTTCTGGGAAATAAACAAATATATAGGTCAAATTTCAGAATCCTGTAAGACAAGACATGATTAGATGCTCAATTGAACAGACACATATGGAACAGGAGAGGTACGTTGGAGCCCAGAAATGGGGTTCATATAGAAATGTGGTGGTCATAGGGAGAAGTTATTGTTGACTAGAGTCCAGATGTTTCCTGGTGGGTTGGCCCAATTGCAATAGGTAGGCAGGGAGGAGAGTGGACACTCTGCCACTCCAGGAAATTATCTGATCAGAAGATCCAGAGTGAGTTTGAGCTAGGAATGCCTGGGCTCAGGCAGAAGTCATTTCTCCACTCCCAGGGATAAGTGAGCAGGTAATATGACTGCAAAATAACAGGTAGTCTCAAATCTGAGTATGACAGGGAGTCTTTCCACGGTGGCCAGATCCTCAAAAATGCCCATCCTTCCCTCCAGCTCAGTATTCCCTTAACTAAGAAGCCTGGGGAGCAGTTCTCCCAAATTATATGCTCTGTACTTTTCCACTCATATAATTAAATAAATATTTGAGTAATTATTTGTATAATGGCTGTCTCCCCAACCAGACAGTAAGCTTCATTAAATGAAAAATACTTAGCATGGTGCCCAACTCCTTGCAAGGACTTAATAAATGTTGTCAATTTGTGCTACTTGAGTCTCATAAGTGTGGAATCTGTTTCTGTCTAGTCATCAGTGTATTCTCAGTACTAAGCATGATGCCTGGTTCAAGAAAAAGCCTCCGTAACATATTTACTGAAAGAATGAACACTTGGTTCTGCCTCCTTTCAATCTATTTCTCCTATAGCCTTCCCAGACTCAGTAAATAATAATTTTATTCCAGAAGTGTCTCAGGTCAGAACACTTACTGTCAGCCTTGACTCTTTTCTTTTACATCTGCACTTATTCTAACAGCAATTGCAGCAAGCTCTGTTCTCAAAATTTATCCTAATAAACACCTTCTCTCCTCTCTTTTTATGATCCTTCTAGAATCAATGACCACAGCTTCTCTGCTGGATTGTCACTAGAGCCTCCCGACTGGTCCCCTTCCCTCTAGTCTCTTCTCCAGAGTGAGTTCTTAAAAACATAATGCAGAGCACGGCAATCCTCCGTTCACACATATCCAATAGCTTCCCGTCTTCCTAAGAAGAAAACTCAAATTTCTTAATCTGGCCCACAAAGTCCCATGTGAGTTTCCCTCAGCTGACCCTCTGGCCTTCTCTCCCTGGCCTCTGCTCTCTTTGGTCTCGTCACTCGGCCTCCTTCCTGTCCTCAGCAGGCCAGGGAGCTCATCTCTCTTCAGCCTTTGCCCTTGCTATCCTCTGTCCTGAAGGCTCCTTCCCAGACACCCACAGGGCTCCCTTCCTTCTTTTTGTCAGGCGTCCATTCAAATGCCCCCATCTCAGAGACTTCCACTGACCACTCTGTCTAAATTGGCACCTTGGCCCCTCAGCCCTGGTTACATCCTTACCATGCTCTATTGTTCTTCACACTTCTGCACACCTGTCACAGTGTATGCTTACTTATTTATTGTCTGTCTCCAACTCTAGAACATAAAGGGGACGTTGATGGTTTTTTTCAATGTTTACAAATCTATCCCCTATTTTAAGACCAGGTATTTTGTAGGCAGGAGATACTTGTTGAATGTATATATGTATATATGAATCAATGTATATATATACACTTGTTGAATGTGTATACACATGGGCACACACACAGATGTACATGCACACCTCTATGTATGTGTCTTTTAAAATCACTTACTCTGTGCCAGACACCATTAGGTGTAAACTCTTTACCTGCATGACATTTTTTTAATCACAAAAATCCAATAAAGTAGGCATTATTATCCCCATTTTACAGAGCAGAACGAGAGGCCAATATCCCAGAGTTGGAAAGTGGAGAGGCTGCGAGTCTAACTCAGTTGGAATGGCTCCAGAGGTGTTGACTTTCACTGCAGCAGAATGCCTTGTCCAGGTAGTAAGAACACTGACAGCATGTATTGCTGCCTTGAGGTTTCTGGAGCGAGGTGTCAGAGAGTGATGTCGAAATAACACGCTTGCATGTCAGTCACGGAAAGTTAGCATGGAGCAGTATTCACTGTCGACAAGTCAAAACGCTTCCCCTGGGTGACTAAACTGAACATCTACCAACAGATTTTCCCTTTAGCAGGAAAAGGGAAGCAGAGGAAAGCACGAGGAAAAAAGCAAAAGGTTCCTCTGGCCGGTCGCCAGCCTTTCCTGTCAGGGCAGTTCTGCCTCGCCCCTTGCAGGAGTGATTACTCACACAGGGGAAGATGAGTCTCATAGCACAGACTCTTGGAATATTCCCAAGGGAGGAGCTAAGGGAGAAAGGGACAGAGTCAGCCACGGGTGGAGGCCAAGTTGGCTTTGGGATTCTAGTTTTCTAGTCACAGCTGTCCTGGGAGGCTCCATGGCAACTAAAAATCTACTGGGAATCAATTTCATTGACATACTGGGTTGGGGTTCGAAATTTTCTTGCTGTCTTCCAGGTGGTGTGAATTGAAGTTTTGAGCCCTGGTTGATGGCTGAATTAGAGATCCACCTGGGGGCAGAACTCTGGTATCAGTGATTGATGAAATTCTAGCAGAATTCCATGATTCAGTGAGTGGTAGCATTGCATTACCATAGGCCACTGAGGACCTGGGCATGGAGGGTGAACTCTGACAAAGTGTGATGTGGGGAAGGAATGGCAGGTGTCCCTGAAATCTGACTGGCCTCTTGCTTTTCCCCTTCCAGCTTGGTTCTGGAAGTGTTCTTAGGCCCAAGGACCAGAGATTTGCAAACTTCAGAATGTTGACTGTTCAAGTAAAGATGTTTATGATTCCCAGGGAGGATAATGTGTTCCTTGAATAAACCTACACAGTTTGAGTGAGGCAGACATTTTTGTTTGTCTAGCAATAGCCATTCCAAAATCAGTTTCCCTTTACCTGCCTTTAATTATATAGATTGAAAGAGCCAGATACGTGCTCCTCCAGCCTCCTGCTCAGGGAGACAGCCATGTGACCTGATTCTGTTCACTGAGCTGCAAGGGGATGTCTTCTAGATATCTAGGGCAGATTCTTTTCTCCTTTGTGAAAGGAGAGATGCATGGGAGGTGTGCTCTTTTTCTCTCTTTCTCCACTTGCTCCTCCCCTCCATCTTGATTAACTTCTGCCTCTCCCCTTTAAACATGGTTATGTGAAATCATGACACCTAAAGATAGGGCAGCCAACTTAAGACCAAGAAGGAAAGACTGAGAGAAGGTGAGAGACATCAGTCTAATGCCTTGATGTCACAAAGCTATTGAATGAGCTCAGGAACATCCACTTCCATACATCTTGCTAAATACTTATGTCTTTCCTTCAAGTTTAAATCATTGGTCTGATTTCTCCTACCTTTGGCATTTTCCTTCTCAGAAGCAACCTCATCTTTCGTGTGAGGCTAATTGAAAATATCTTTGAATGTGCACGTTTCCACTGAGAACCAGTACATATTAAGGGTTAGACATTCTCTAGGTTACAGTGGCTAAAAATCAACTCCCGAAAGCCTAAGTTGAGAAAGCATCATGCATTTACCTTCCCTCTCAGACACAGACTCAAACAAGGTTAGGGAACATTGCAATTAGTCACCTGTTAGGTTCAATAAAATCTACAATATTTGCGGGCAGGGACTGTACTTTATTCGTCTCTGTATCCACAGGCCACAGAACATCAATATACATTCCAGAAATATTTACTAATAGGCACTGGACTGGGGATAGGAAGTTTTGAGTTCTATTTCTAAATTTATCATTAATTTACTCTGTGACCTTGGTCATGGCATTTTATTCTTCTAGGTTTTACTTAGATTCTACAGGGAAAATAGAGAGCTATGGATTAGATCTTCTATGTGATTCTATGACTACAACTAATATGCAATGGAGGTGGGAGGAAGAACCTCAGCTTTGGAAGCAAATGGTCACCTACTCTAGATTATTCCACTTACTTTATTCTCCAAACTATGAAGAACAGGCGGATTAGAAGTGAAATTGAGCAAAAAATGAATCAATGCTTTATAAGGTGTAAAATGAAAATCTAAGAGTGTAATGAATCTTCTTGACTCTTGATCAAGAGTCTTATAGGGCAAATAGAGACAAATGACAAATTTGGCAAATGAGGAAATTGAGGCATGATTAATTAACTTGCCCAGGATCACACAAGTAGCATGTAGAAGAGCCAAGATTCAACTGTAGGCACATAGTTGAATCTTATGCCTGCATATTCTGCTGCCCACAGGTTTTGCAACAATTAAAATTGAAGAAAGCATGATTTTTTTTCTCATTTTCTTTGGCTCAGAAGTTGCTGAAATGTATTCTTTTATTATTTGTTTTGGCCAAACTCATGTGTGTGCTGTGTGTGTATGTGACATGCATGTACAGTGTACATGTGCTGGGTGTGCATCTTTTTGCTTGGCAGTGCATTGAGTGGGGTACTTATTCTTTGTATAAGCAGCAAAAGAAAGGAGTCCTTTTACTCTTTTAAGTACTAATAATTAAAACAAATTTGTCTCCAATTTTTTGGCAAATTCCAGCTTTTATGATAATAATCACAGAGGAATTAACCAAATATCTGATACAAAATACATATGTCATTAGAGATCAGTTTGGAAATGACTCCAATTAGGAAGGAAAGAGCTGTGGAAGAGGCTGGAGTTGAACTTGATTGGTGGGACTTGGAGAGTATTATGGAAGAGAAGGTTTTATTTAAGAATATTTCATAAGGTTTAAGGATCATTGAGTAAAGCTATGGACTGTTTTCCCAGAAAAAGCACAATAAGGATCAGGCTGCCTGAAGTTCAGTCTTGGCTTTCCTCCTGGCTAGTTGTATGACTCCTGGTAAGTTAATTAATCAAGCCTCTGTTCCCTTCTTTGTTGAATGAAATATCTCCATGGGTTGTTTGAGAAGTTATTGAATTAATGCATGAACACTCATCCAATGTTAGCTACTAGCATTGTGGAGAGTTTTGAAGGTTGTGCTTGACTTGATGTTTATCTTTTGCAATTGGACAGTCACTGGGATTTCTCACTGAGTCATTGCCATTGACTCTAAGATAAAGATTTAATTGATATTAAATGGCTGCAGATGTGCAGATGTGGTGGATTTGGGAGTGGATCTTTATTGCTGAGATTTCAAGATACTTCATGAATACCTTGCTGAAATCCTAGCCAGACAATACATCAGGGAAAACTATAAATTTCCTCCATGCTTGGCCTTGTGTGGAAGAATGCAAGGAATTCAGTAAAGAATAAGTCTTCACACCTTCTAGATCATGAGAAGACATACATGCAACAGGGAAAATAACCCAAGGAAACCAAGATCAAGGGCAAAATGAGTGGTAGAAGCAATGAATGCCCTATTTGCTACCATCTGGATGTCATAGACATTATGTTTGTGATTCTACGTTTCTGACCCTGGCACTCCTTTCTTAAACTCATCAATGGCTCCTTCTTTAGGCTTAAAGGATAGATGCTCATCTCCAGGGAATGGTATGAAAGCCTTGATGGGAAACTGCAAACGTATCTAATGCTATCCCTGGCCACCCTCCACTTTCCTGGTGAGAAGCATGTACTTTGTTACCATCCCTGTTCAACCTCTAAGCTTTTGCTAATAGTGTTTCTTCTGCATTACTGCTTTTCCCAACTTCTTTGGCTTGTATTCATCTTTCAAGTCTTAGCTAGGTGTCTCCTCCAAAAACACCTTCCTGAGTCTACATGTTGGCTTCACTGTCACTCCATTTATTCCCAACCTGTTTTGTGGGCTTTCTCTCAGCATGATGATCTGTTTGTACATTGGTTTCTCCTTTCAGCCTGGGGATCTTTGAGGGTAGGCAGAAGTACTCATCAAATGCCCATTGACTAGAGCTAGTGCTTGAAAGTATCTGGCTGGGGCAGATACTTTCATGGATTTTCCACCATGGAAAATCATGGTGGAAATTCATGGATTTTCCACCATGAAAGCAGAATAGCTCTCTCAGTTTTCCCCACTTCAGCTGCAGCCAGCACTTTCACTAGTTGCCAAGGCTCCAAACCTGGGAGGCATCCTGATTCTTCACTGTCCTTCACAGCCCATGCCATATCCATCGGCAGGTCCTGACAACTCCTCTTCCAAGTACATCCTTAATCTGATCCCTTTCACCAGCTCCTGGTCTACCCTGTGGTCCAACTCATCATTTCCCATCTCCCAAATGGGTCTCTCTACTTCTGCTCTTGTCATTCTCTCCACGACAAATCCATTCTGCATACAACAGACAGAATGATCCTTAGAACAGAACAGGCCACAGCTCTCCATGGTTAACTCCTCTATCCCCATGGTTTCCTGTTACCCTTAGTACACAATTCAAACTCTTGATGTCCTAGTCTACAGGCCCTGCAGGCCATGGAAACACCCCTGGCCACCATTCCACTTCATCTTCTATGTCACCATTGCAGCCCCACAGACTCACGCTGTTTTCAAATTTTCAGAAACCATCCTGACCTCAAGATCTTTGTACAGGTTGGAATACCGTTCCCTTGCTCCCCACCTGGATCACTCCCCATCATTCAGGGTTCTGTTCAGGGGATCTTTTCTGACCACTTACCTAAAATAACATGCCACTTCCCCATCTCAGGACTCTCTCTAATATAGCACCTGAATTTGATTTCTTTTACATCACTTATTACCATCAGTAACTATCTTGTTTTTTATTTGGTGATGCATGAATTGTCTACCTACCCCAGGTAAGATCCTTGAGTGCGGGGACAGGAACTTCCTCACTGTTATGGCCAGTGTCTTACACTCAGTGAATGACTAGATTAACAGAATAATAACTATGATAATCTCATAGTGCTCGAAATTCTCTTTCCTTCACATTCTTACATTCAGGTAATACAATGATGAAAAAAAGTGCTGCAGAGACAATTAGCAGACTGAGAACTTGTGATTTTTACTTATTGATTCAGGATTAAAATATTTTGTTTTTAAATCTTGAAATAACATTTGTGTCAGCCCATTTTTACATGAGTTCCCAGGTCACTCATTTAGGAAAAGATTGCTTTCATGAGACTCGTTTTTGCTCCAAATTCCTGGATCATTGAAAATGCTTACAAGGTGGAAAAATGGCAAAGTCAAGAGGTCAATACTTATTGAGTAGCGAATCTATAAATTTACATAGCAATGCAAAAAGTCTCACTGTGTTTGTATTCTCAGAGAATGGGCACTAATACTGTAAAACCCACACGCAGTGGAGAGAAATCCATAGAGGTGGGACTGGAGAGAGATCTACAGTCTGAGGAGGGAGAAGATGTAAGTTATATGGGGGAAAGTTCTAAATTCAGTGGATAAGGAAAACAGGATATATAATCAAAGTTACCCTTGGAATTTCTAAAAGGCGCAATAAATCATAAAATGCATATTTTTGTTCATATGATCCTATTATGGTGACATGTACAATTAAATCTATATAGTTATTTATATATAAGTAATGAGAGACATAAAATTGAGTGTCCTTAAATGCTAGAATCATGTACAGTGAGACATTTATATTATAAAGGATTAGTGATTTCTGCGATAGGCTGAGGCAGCAGCAGTCCATGATTCCTGTTTTACATTTTTTTCAGGGGATTTACTCCCTTGGCAGAATCATGGATTGAGTCATTATCAAAGTTATTCTTGCTTATTAAATTATTAAAATTATTCTTATTATCAAAATTATTCTTGTATTATTATAATTTTTCTTGCTCTCTTTCCCTATTGAATTCATATAGTTGAATTTTGTTAGTTAATGCATACATTAAAGGTACAGTATGCATCCCGAACTGGAGGCTTGGGGTTTTGAGTTGGAAAGCTTTGGATTTGAGTTTGTGCTTTCATACCCACTCCTAAGGTGGAGACTGACTAGCTCTTCCCCCAAATCTTTCTTTTATTCTCCCAGGCACACCTTCTCTGGGCCTCTCTTGCAATTGGATGGTCATGTGGTTGAGCTTCGGTGGATGAAATGTGAATGGAAGTCCTGGCACATAACCTTCCATATTCAATCCTCCATACCCTTTCTGTCTTGCATGGTGCCAATGAGCATGATGACCTTGAAAATCACATGTTGACTATGCCAGAAAATAGAAGGAGTCTGCTTCTCTGGTTCATCACTTGGAGGAGAGCTACTTACCACTCAGGAATCCCCGTTTTGGACTTGGGTGAGTAAGAGATTAATATATCCTCACTTTAAGTCACTGAGATTTAGGAGTCAATTTGTTGTAACAGCTAGTATTGCTTTGACTAATACAGAGTCCTTATCTCTGCATAAAGACTAGTACTGGGCACAAGGGGAGAAAGTATTTATCAGAGTTTGGTGAGATGCTATAGCTATAGGAAAGAGCTGCCTAGAGGGAGCTGCCACTTTCAAAGGAAGATTGCAGCCCATCCAAGTCCTGGGAGGAAAGAAGTTGAAGCAAAACAAAGTCAGATGTCATTCCTGTTACCTTCCAATCTTCCTGCTGACTGGTCCCTTGACTAAACCCGTCTGGAAGCTAGAAGGCAAGGAGCTCATTGTTGTAGTTTACAAATGCCAGCTTCTCAGGGTGTGAGCCATGGGTAGGAGGATAGAGAGAAGATCTGGAGGAGCAAATAAGAAATTTGAAGCACGGTTTCTTTATGTGCAAATTGTGAATGCTTAGTACTTGCCTAATAGAGGCTGCACTGGAGGTTAGGGAGCATAAATACATAAAACACCCAATAATAAAACCAGAAGATAATAAGCTCTGAATAAAATACAGCTCTTAAGATTTTTCTTTGCCATCTGCTATGAAACCATTGTCCATTGATTTTTTAAAAAAATTTTTTCATTGATTTTGTTTTGTTTGTTTATTTGATTTGTTTTAGTCTCCCAGAAATGTTGACATGCTCCTTAATGCCAGGAGATTTTCAGCATGAATTTCCCTCTGGTGCTTTCTGGAGGCTGGCATCTTCATTTTTTGTGATTTATATTTGGTCATAGGTGGGGCTTGAGAAAATATCCCATTTCAGGGTCCTTGGATAGTTCTTCCTTCTCAGTGTCAGTCACTCATTGTTATTTCCAGGGTCATGTTACCAGAAACTTTCCTGCTCCCCATTGCAGACAGCAACCATGTCTAAAGCACTCTGCTTGCTGCCTCTTGAGGTTTCATCACTTCATATTTTATGCTTGCTTCTGGGTTTTTTGGATAGAGTTACCCTTTCATGAATAGGAGGAGTGGGTCTTTCCAAATAAGTGATGAGAAACTAGCATTCTTGTGAGGCAGCCTTGGTGTACTGAAGAGAATCCAGCAGTCTTGGGTTCTAGTCCCTTCTCTGCCTTTTACTTGCAGTGTGACCTTGAGAAATTCCTTCCCTTTCTCTGAGTCTTGGATTCATCGTCTGCAAAATGTGGTAATTGTACCTATCACACTGTGTGGATATGGGGAGACAATGAAATATGTATGCCTAGAAACCCAGATATTTTGCTTGACACATAGCAGGCATTCTGCAATTTTCAGAGAAAAATAAAAATCTGTAAGGTGCAGTGGAGATCCTGACCTTTTGACTGTACTGGAGCTAAAAATAGAGATGATAAGATGCTTTACAACTAAAAATATTCAGTCCTCCCAGGCTATAAAGTGTTCTCCTTATTTTAATCTATGCCCTTTTTATTTTAAGTATTACTAAAACTTTTTTCTAGGACAAATTTGGTCCACAGATGTCAAGTCCATTCCCTGTAACTCCTCAGTGGTAACAGGGGAGGTTAAAAATCATATTAAAATGTACCTTTTGCATATAGCAATGTGAAAAACACACATTGAAAGATGTAAATGCCAAGAACAGAAGAGCCTCGATTTCTGGGAATCCTTTGGCTGTATGCTGTTACCTCTTCTATTTTTCCATGTGTGACATACGGCACCCTCCTTTTCCTGAGTATTTCTGGAATAACTTGTCATTTGGTAAGTCTGAGATCCAGAATCACTTGGATTAGAGCAAAATAGTCATGAGTCCAAACTCCAGCCCTGCTCTTAGTTTGGGGAAGTTACTCTACAAATCTTTTGCACCTATGAAATGATCATCACAATGTCACTTATGTCCAGGTTTGAAGACTAGAAAAATAATGAAAATAAAGTCCTTAGCAGTGCTTAGGAAAGGGCATTCAATAGTGGTAGCAATTATTTTTGGAAAGAAACAATTATCATATCATTTTATTGATTTATTGGTTGTAGAGACGGGGCCTCACTCTGTTGCCCCGGCTGTTCTTGAACTCTTGGGCTCAGACAATCTTCATACGTCAGCCTCTCAAAGTACTGGGATTACAGGTGTGAACCACCACCTCCAGCCAATCACATTATTTTAGATCAAGGAAAAAGTCTTAGGCAATGTAATCTATTTCCTTTATTTTACATCTAAGAAAACTGAGGCTCAGGAAAGAAAGTCGTGACTCACCAAAGGCCACCCCCTTAATTTGTAGAACCCAGGTTTCCTGAATTTCACTAGGATTTCCTGGCCACAGAACCACATTTTATATAAAAGTGTCACTAATGAGCAAGTAGCAGAAAGCCAAGCCATCAGGAAATTTATGATCATCTTCTGACTTAGCTACCATCTGCAGAGGGCTGCAAATTTGGGCAAGTCTCCTGACTGCCACCAACATGCCTAATCACTAGTCCCCATTGGGCTTCAGAATGGCCTGGGGATTTTGTTGTCATTTGATTCATTGATTGTAGAATTGATCTCAGTTTTTGGTGATTCAATTTCAGAGAAAATTTGGAAAGAAATGTTTACCACCCTCTCTTTCATGTCCTTCCAAGGAGAGGTCCAAGGTAAACAGGTGTACATCCTTGAATCCAGGGTCAGGAATAGGCCCATTATTACATTAGGGCTTCAGTTCCTGATGTTTATTATGAAAAATGGGTCTCATGTCAAATATTACTCAAAGGGAAAGCAAATATGATGTGTTTTTAACATAAATTATCAGCATCCTAGAGAATGGTTAATGCTCAAGATTTTGTGGAATACATTAGGAAATAGTGAGAGACAGGAACTATGCTTTTAGTGGCTGAAAGAGGTTCTATCTCAGGACAGATGGGATGTCTTGAAGAAAAACTACCACCAACATCAACTGGCACTCTAGGAGAAGGTAAAAGGGAGGAAAAAAACAAGTATTTATTGAATATGTGCTATGTGCTGCTACACTTTCTACCACACTTAAAAAGTTATTATTTGATTTTGTTTATTTTAAAAGCTCTGTGATGATATGGTTCAGTTTGTTACATTCTCATCAATAATTAACACAGTGCCTGAAGCATCAGTGAATGTTTGCTGAATGAATAAGTGTACTAGGAGTGCTCTATAAGAAATCTTTTTTAATCATTATAACCTCCTGTGAATTGGAAATTATTATCCCCACTTTGTAGATAAGAACCCAAGATTTAGAAATATTAAATAACTGGTCTATTGTGTCAGTGGCTGATCCGGAATTCCACCACCATTCTGTTTCCGCCATGCCATGCTGCAGGTTCTTCATGGCAGCCGTTTACTCATGTTTTGTGCTATAGCATGGCGGGTGTTTCTGATTCTGATTTCCTGCAGACTGAGGGTAAGTGGTTCTACCGTTGGCAACCAAAGGCAAAATGGGTTGCAACTAACTAAAGTCTCTGACCTAATTCTTCACAGCAGGTGGTCAGTGTTGTGTAGTGAGGGAGAAAGAACACTGTATGAGGATGGAGACGTGTGCATTCTACCTTCTCCCCAACTCCTTTTTTCACTGCTGGATGGTGTATTAGTTATCTATCACTGTGTAATAGATAACCCCAAAACTTGGTGGTTTAAAAACAACTAACATTTATTAGCTCAGTTTTTGTAAATCAGGAATTATGGAGTGGCTTAACTGGGCTTTCTGGATCACGTTTTTTTCATGGAGTTGTCAAGATGTTAGCAGGGGATGTTGTCATCTGAAAGTTTAACAGGAGCTGAAGAATCCACTTTCCAAAAGGGTTCATCACTTGGATGTTGGCAAAGGACTCAGTTTCTTGCTATCTGTTCATAGGAGGCCTTAGTTTGTCACCACGTGGGTCTCCACATAAAGCTGCTAGAGTGTCCTCACAACGTGAAGCTGGCTTCCCCCAGAGACAGAGTGATCTAAGCAAGAGAGAACAGGGAAGAAGCCACACTGTTATTTAGGACCTGATCTCTAAAGTCAGATAATTCCACTTTTGCCATATTTTATTCATTAGAAGTGAGTCATTAATCTGGCTCACATTCAGTGGGAGGGAAATTAGGCTTCACCCTTGATGGGAGGAGTACCAAAAAATTGGTGGATATGCTTTGAAGCCATCATAATGGTGTTGATAGGCCATGTTTTGCATCTGCCCCTCAAATTGTCAAAAGTTTTTGAACATTAGGTAAATTCTTAATGTCTCTAAGCTTTGTTTCTCAACCATAAAATAAGGATGTTTGTATCAAATGTACTTCACAGCTTTGCTGGGTGGATTACAGATAATAGAGAAAAAGTCCTAGTGCAATGTCTGGCATAAGATAAGTGTTCAAGCAATGACATCCTTTCTGTTCCATTACAAGGCAATCCTCCTCTGCTCTCCTCACCATTCAGATATGTCTCTGGGTCAGAATATGGAAGTCACAGACACACACATACAGAATGATTCCCGAGTCCGTTCTGTTTCTACCAGGCCATGCTGTCAGCTCCTCCACGGGGACCATCTTTACTTCTGCACTACAGAATATAGTTACTTGTTACAAAACTTGGATTCCAGAATTAGGATGTGAGTTGAAAAGGGAAGGAAAAGAGAATGTTATCCTTCAATCTTGTTCAAATTCTCATGCTTATTTGTGGTTCTTGAGTGTTTCCAGTAAGATAGACATGGGTATAAATCTGTACTCTTTCACTTGTTATCCTGCCAGTACTGAGGCCCCTTTTCTCAGGGTAATGAGTTGCCTCTCAAGTTTGTTGTCAGATAAGATGTGTCACTTTCTCAATAAATAATAGCTATTATTTCCTATTCATCATATTTATCATTAGCTTCAGTTCCTTTAGTCCTGACCAAAATATTTAAAATGCATCTGAAAAAACTGTGTGTATGTTGTCTGGTGTGTGTGTATGTGTGTATACTACTTTTTCTTAAGAAGCACAGAATGTGCGTGGCCACTCACTTCTCACAAAAATGGAGTGAAGTTCATATTATTCTCATTTAGCAGAAAAGGGAAATGGAAGGTTAATAGGTTGGCCTGAGCCTCACTGATGGTAAGTACAGTTACATAGACTTGAACTACAAAAATTGCTGGAGACAACAACCTGCTTTAACGAATCTGCTTGCACAAAAGCAGTGCAAACTCATAGGGAGACGGGTTGGATTTCATGAGCTGCATGACTACTTATTTGACTACATAGTACAATTAAAAATTGTTAATCCACCAAATCAATCTTTGTGTTTAATTTAGTTTAGTGTAATAATAATTTCTGGGGATACTACAGGCCAGACATTGGACTAGATAATGGGGAACAAAGAGGGGAAGGGGATAATACGGGAATACTGAGGTACAGAAGGGTCATGAAGCTCATTGTAATATTCCATTTTTGTCTCCAGATAATGACAAGCAGATAGAAACACACCAGTAGCAAACAGTGACGATTGGCAGCCAAGGGGCTTGGATGATGACGGAATTCTTAATGAAACTGAATTGGGTGATTATGGAGTCAATCTGCTTGAAATCAAGATATCACAGTAGAATAATTTCCTTGGTTCTGTCATTTCATTTATCGCCATTGTTTGTCTTCGTTGTCAGTATTAACATCAATTATTTATCCTAATGCTCATTTTCCTTCCTAGCCCTCTTTCCTGTCTGACATGAGGAATTTCTTGCTATTAAATTGAGAGGCAGGTGGAGACATTAGTCCTTCTTACATCATTGTTCCTTCTGAACTAAAGAGCTTTTTTGGTGGGGGCAGGCAAATTGGAAAAGGTCCATTCCAAGTTGGATAAAGACTGGTTTCCTTGCTCTGTACAAATTACTTTAGTTTTATTTAAATTCCTATTTTTCTGAGGTTGGACCTCAACTAGAACAATGACTGTGGGATGTAGAGAAGCCGGCAGATAGATTAAAGCTAAAGCAGGTAGAAATCACAACACTGGGGATAGCAGAAACAGTTGGTTGCCTCCTAAAATCTGTTTTCCCTTTCTGCCTTAGTAACATCACCTCATTTTATATGGGGTAGCAGATCATCCAGCTAAAGAATCCTATATTTTTTAATTTCCCATGGCACTAGGTTATGGCCAATGAGAATTAGCAAGAATATAATGTGAAAGAAAGGCTGCCTAAAGGAAGCTGAATTAACTGTAAGTTCCCCTTCTACCCTATCCAGTTGCCTTTTCCCTTCCTCTAGCCTACAGTATGGATGTGATGGTAGCACTCCAGTAACCTCCTTGGACTGTGAGGTGACATGACGTGGAAGCTGCAAGCCAGACAGGGAAGCAGAATGAAGGAGCTTGCATCCTGGATGACAATTATTCTACCATATCATGCTCGGACTTCTTACCTCTGGACTTCTATTACGTGAGAGATATTTAGATACCTGAGTTATTTAAATCATTAGTTTTTTTTAGCGTTTTTGTTACATGCAGATGTTTCTTATCCTGAAAGATGAAATTGGGAGCAACCAGATGTATGAGAGGTGGTTAGAGATGGTGAGAAAGAGAAAAGAATGAAAGACTCCCAGGTTCTTGCCTAAGTGACTTTATGGGAGGTGGGCAGTGGTTCCATTCACTGAGAAAAGATACACAAAAGGAAAAACAAGATTAGAAGAAGAAAAGATGAATGACTATGGTTTTGAAAATTTTGAGGTACAAGAAGAGGCTGTGAGACATTCAGGCATGGGAGTCTTGCAGGTAGCTAGATATAGGTATTAGGTGTTGTGAAGAGATATTAAGGAAGGAGATATAGACTTGGCCGCAGCTATTGTGTGTGATATATAAAGCTACTGGGGTGGATTAGATTACTCAGGAAGACCTAGATGGTGTTGAGAATTAACATAGAGAAGCTGAGTGAGCTTACAGTGGGGCAACTAAGGGCGGTAAACAGCTAGATAAGCACATAATTATAATTCCAGGCAGGATGTGGTAAATGCACCATCAACAATCCATTTAATTACTCTTTCCCCAGGTAGTGACATTTTGATAGGGTTCCAAGTAAACAAAAATCTCAAGTAATTAGTTTCTCTATTTCTAAGGAATCTAAGACACATACTGCTGCCAAACATGGGCTCAAATGAGCATGAGATAACTAGTGTTGCTCAGTAAATTGATGTAATTTCAGCCGCATCAAAGATTGTGGTGTCTGAACACATGTGTCCTAATCATTGACCTATAAGTGATTTCCATTAGAGTTGTAAAATATTGAAATGGACTGATGGAGTGCCCCCCAACATCTTCAAGGAATCAGCAAGTCATAGACAAAACATGGATTTAAGAATGAGTTAAATCTGAGTATGTTAGCTCTAACAGTTTCTACCTATATTACCTTACTGTCTCAGCCCCATTTCCTCATAGGAACAATGCAGAAATGCTCCCACCTCACGGTGCCTTCGTGAGAAGTATGGGATGGCATATTTAAAGCATTGGAATGGTACCTGGCGTATCAGAGACACTTAATTCTTCATCCCATTTGGTTAACAGAAGGCTGAAGTCCCAGGAATCTGGGATTCCTTTCACAGATGTTTCCATTATCATAGGGTTTTCTTGACCAGAAGAAAAAGAAGTTTAATAAGAAACTTTTAATAAGAATGAAATGGGGCAGAGCTGGCACATGGCACAACTCCATGGGATGACATTTACACTGTATTTGTGCAAATGACTGCCTTGGAATTGAGCAGTATGCAACCTCTGTAAAAGTATACAGTGACTCTGGGAGCCACCTCTTAAAATGTTCTTAATGATAATATCTGTTATCTTTTGAAATAAGAAGAGGCATGGTCAACATTGTGTTGTTTCTTTTGTTGTCTTTTGTTGAGGTTGGACTTCTCAAGGCCTCTTAAAGTCCCACTTTCCCTGCTTTCTGACATATACTTAGTGCTTTTTCCTTGCTCTTTTTGGCCTTCTTCTTTTGCCCGTGCTATTCCCCTTACCTGGAATCCCACTCTGATTCAGCTTTCTGCTGTACCTCTACTTTTCCTTAAAGAATCAGCTCAAATGTTACTACGCTGGTTTCCTTTCCTGCCAGCTCCAGGTGGCATTAAGGGTTCCCTTTCTGTGCTGTCATGATAACTTGTCCTTACCTTTGCCATTGCCCTTGGGTGTAACCCAAACTCCTCAGCTTGTTCTGGAAGGCTCAGTACAGTGATTACTTCTTCAGCTGCATCTATAGCCACTTCTCTCCTGTGATACACCTAGAACCAATACTCTGTTCACCTTGACTTTGAGCTTAATTTGAGTCAGGAGGAGAACATCTTGCCATAAATTTGGGCTTATTTCTAGAGGAGAGTAGATGTAATCCTGCCCATGGGCACATAGTATGAATGACCTTTATTCATGATTTAATACCTCTAGATTTGTGGTACCAACTAGCCACATGTGGTTATTTACATTTAAATTAATTAAAATTAAATAAAATTTAAAAAATGCAGTTTCTCAGTTGCACTAGCCATTTCAAGTGCTTGATAGTCACATGTGGCTGGTGGCTACCATATTGGACAGTACGGATACAGAACATTTCCATCCATGCAGAAAGTTTATCGAGCAGTGCTACTCTAGACTTTTCAAATGTTTGAGAGAAAAAAGTACCCTAGAGCCTTGTTACTCAAAATATTGTCCCAGGATGAGCAGCAGCTGCATTACCCAGTTACTTTTTAAGACTGCAGAATGTCAGACCTGCTATGTCAGCACTAATGGTCAAAACCTGCCTTGGAGCAAGATCCCCAGGTGATTGGTACCCGAAGGATTCATGCCATTGAAAGTTGTGCATTACTGCCTTAAAGATCACTGATTTCAGTCACCTGTCTTTGGATATTTTCAAGATTTTTGACTGTACCTGCACACTGAAAGCTCCTGAGGTGCCTTAAAAACTGTGGCTATTTGATCTCACTCTCAGAGTTTCTGATGTAATTGGTCTGAAGCATGGTCTTGGTACTGGGAGTGGTTCCAATGGGAAGCAAGGCATGCTTGTTAGAATCAAGATGGAAGGCTCAGAGAAAGGAAGGGTTAGAGACAGATTTCTGGTTATAGGCACTCTTATTTCCCAATGCTGAGTCCACTGCTCCATTCTGCTACATGTAGCCTCACCTTCACCCACCCGCATTCTAGAGGAGCACTCTGGACTGATAAAGGAGTTTTTTCTTTTTCTTTTTTTTCTTTTTCTCCACTTTAAGCAATCCCTCTGATATCCCTAAGCAGAGCTAACACAGGGACTGCATTGTAATTGCTTGTTAATGTCAAATTGGTAGCTGATGGATTTACCATGTGCAGAGGCCTGCCTTTAATGGCCAGTGCTGGGTGTGCTGGGCTTGCGACTCTCCTGGCGAAGATCAATAGTCTATTATGGAAGCAGCTGGCTGGCAGACACCACAGGGGCCTTACCTCTTGCCTTTGGGCACACCGGTTCTGTGAGGAACTCAGCTCAGAGTCATGAAGGCTGTGGGTGAGAGAGCCACTAATGAACCCATCAGAGCCCTGCAGTGCCACTGTGGCAGGTCCATGTGCAGAGGGACAGCGGTGCTGGCCGGTGCTTTGCACATTAACAGGGCCCTCAAGCCAGGCAGACAGCATTCACTGTCTCCATGACATCCAGCTAGCTACATCCTCTGCTGTAGTCAGCCTAAAACTTGGCCTAAAGAAAACTGATGGGAAGGCAATGAATGAATGAATGAATAAATAAATAAATGGAATCCAACTATCCATTCCCTCTGCCCATCCTCTTTTCTCTTTGTATTTTCCTCACAGCAGGTGAAGTGGAGAAGAAGGCAGAAAAGTAGCAATTGTAATAATGATAATAACTTGTAACCTGTATTTGTTGAGCATTTACAATGTACCAGCAAGGCTGCTAAGTTATTTCATTCATTTTAATTCTCAGAACAACACTCTAGGTTGGGGCCACATTTCACCAAGGAGAAAACTCAGGCTCTGAGAGGTTATATGACTTCTTCAAAGTCACACATTTAAGAAGTGGTAGAATTAGGATTTGAACCCAGTTCATCATGCAGCAAAGCCCATACTTTTTACAACCATGCAGTTCAGTCTCCCAAAACACGTGCCTAAAGGTTATCAGGGCCTCATTCATGTGCAGAAGGAAACTGCTGCGAGAACAACATTATAATCACTATGCATGTTTCACTGTAACATTTCCTATTTAATTTTTAAAAATGTGGGTATGATTTATAAACATACATTGCACCAATCTTATGGATGCCATTTGATGAATTTTTTGCAGATGTATACACCTTTGCAACCACAACTGAGTTAAAGATATAGAGCATTTCTACCATTCCAGAAATTTCTTCAATGTTCCCTCCTACTCAGTTTCCACATCAGGAGATAACTATTATGATTTCTATCAACAGAGATTAGTGTGCCTGGTCTTGAATTTCATGTGAATTGAATCACATGGTATGTATTCTTTGTATTTGGTTTCTTTTGCTTGATTTATTTTTGAGATTCACCCATGTTGTAACATGCATCAGTAGTTTATTGCCTTTTATTGTTTTATATTATCAATTATACAAATATATCACAATTTGTTTTTCACCATCCTGTTGATGAGCATTTGGGTTGGTTTTATATTAGGGTTGTAAATTCCCATTGGGCAGGACATAATTTTACCTGATATTGAGTTCTCTCCATCTCAAACCCTAACACTTCTTACCACTTCCTTCCACTCAATTGCTAGCAAAATATCTTGCAGAGGAGAGGGTTTCAAAAATGTTGATGAATGAACTTACTGAATGAGATTCCAGAGTCTTATTAAAGTATCTGAAGCTAACACTGATGAGTTTCCTATAAGTAGCTCCTCAGAGAGATCATGCTGTTTTTGAGGTTGTTCCTCTCAAGACAAGCTAAGAGGTAGACCTAGGCCATTGGCATTCATGCCATGGAACTAGGGACAAGTTTTCACTGAGCTTTGCAGACTAGGATAAGCAAACAGATTGCAATGTTTCCTCATCTGGAAAATGAGCATAATATAACCAGGCCTGCCCCAATCCACAGATGGATTGTAGAGTAGTGAATGTTAAAACAAAATGCTTCCTAACTCTTAGAGGACCTTTGCATTCATTAGGATTATAAGCCAAATCCTCAAATCTGCTATCACAGCAGCATCTCTCAAAGCTTGTCCTTTGAGATTCTCAGTATATGCATCTGTAATCACATCCATTTGGAAAACGCTATCTCATACATGCAGCTCTTGGCAGGTCCCAAAGAACACTAACCAGGATGTTAAAGAATACAAGGGCCTTCAGGAAAGCACTGGAGTCGTGTATCTTCCATTCAGCTCTCTGAAGCCATCTCCCGCCTCCTGAACCCTGAAAACTGACCTGTGTGGACTAAATCAATAGGTTTCCATGTCTCTGGCATCTACCTGGGCTCAGGTGAGGGAGATGCTAACAGAAGATTGAAGGGAGTGAGTGAGTGGAGTTGGGATGATGACCCACCTGTGGATCATCATCATCTTGACCAAAGCCCTCTTTGACTCCAGGTTACAGCAAACATTCTAACCTCTTGCCCCTTCCAGTCTTGGAGTGTAAATCTATAACTAACCTTGGGGCTGCAGTATTCTTAAGGTTTCCTGATACCCTGTTCACATTTGGTAAATAGTGTTTTATTCAAACTCCTTGCAAATTTCCCTGAGTGTCCTCTATTGCCTGCTGAGAGCCTGACTGATATGTCAGTCTGCGCAGCTTCCCCACCCAAGCCCTGTGTTTCCCTCCCATTTATTTTTCTTTATTATCTATGAGAATCCTTCCTGTGCAATTAGTGGGGGATCCTGGGGAATATACTTTTTTTTCCTGTGTACTAACTCTTGTGCTTCTGAACTCAGTTTCTTCTTCCTTCCTTCTTTCCTTCCTTCCTTCCTTCCTTCCGTCCTTCCTCCCTCCCTCCTCCTTTTCTTTCATTCTTTCTTTTGTTCTTTCTTCTTTCCTTTTCTTTCCTTCTTTCTTTCTTTCTCTCTCTTTTCTTTTCTTTTCTTTCTTTCCTTCCTTCCTTCCTTCCTTCCTGAACTCTACAAAGATAGGACAGCTGTTTCCATTATACTAAAAAACAAAATAGAAGCTGACTGTGGACCTGCCCCAAGCTTCTATTTGGAGATGCCCACTTAGCACACAGATAAGTCTCAACAAAGTATTTGTCCTGGGTGGGTTGGAATTTACAACCTTGGCCTCAGGATTGTAACCCTGGTGCTCCAAAATTAGAGGAAGTCTGCAGTGACCTGCTTCCATTCCAACCATTCAAGGTAGTCAAGAGTTCTTATGTGCTGAACTGTAGAAATGACTTCCAAGAGCTGGAGTGGTCAATCAAATCCCCTTGCTTAATGACCAACTCACCTTCACTACTTAATCCAGTATTTTGGGGGTGATTTAAATGATAAAACAAGATACTTTAAGAAGGAAATCTTACCAAACAAACATTATTTTGACAAAGTGCTTGTCACACAAGGGTGAGTTTATCCATATCAGGGCTATTGTGTTAATATAAATTATCTTTGCCCCTTTACCTTTTCTCCTCTTTCCCCACTTATAAACTCAGTCCCCAACCCATGTGGCTTTCACTTCTAAAGTGAGATTTATGCAGTGTCCTTCTTCTTCCCATTGCCAGTAGCAGTGGTCCTAGGTCAGGACACTATCATCTCTCATTCTGATCAGAACCACTGTCTCCCTTCTCTAATCCATCCTCCATAATGTTACCAAGTGTCCTTTTAAATTAGAGAGCCAATTAGACCATGCATCTTTTCTAAATGGGCATTTGAGAGCTTAGAAAAAGTTCCTATCTTTCTCAAGGCCCCTGTGCCTGGAATACTGTTGTCCTAGAGACCATCCCAGCATCTTTCAGTCTTCAAACAAGTGGTGCATCTTTATCCTGCAGCATCTTGTTTTAAAATAGAGGATTGAATGTACCCACCATAGTGGGGTAAGAAATAGTGACAAAGTATGAACAGTGCTGTTAGGTATTGTTCTTGGGGCCATGCAGGAGGTAATACTGACCCATCTGCTAATGCTGCTGATGAAATGTTCTCAAAGACATTCTGCAACTAAAGTAGATACCACTCAAAGCTGGATCTGCACAGTGGAAATAGCTATTTGACAGGGTGAGGATATTGCCACATAATGTCTTTATTTTGTGGAAAATATGATCTCCCCATTTCATTGATGAGAAGATTGGTGTTAAGAGAGGGTAAATAATCTGTGGTTTTATGGTCACCCAATCTCCAATGATCCCAAATGAACTTAGATTTTCAGAACAAGATGGACACAAAGGGATGAGAGGCAGAGAATTGTATCTCTGGTTCCATTTCCTGTTTCTCTTAGATCTGTTACTTGATTTCCATTCCATCTGGCCAATGCCTATTTTTTTCATGTCAATTTTATAATATGTGGATTCCTGGCCAAGCTGAAGAACTGTTCAGCTGCATGCATGTTGGGCTGCTGGATCTAGGAGGGATGAACCCTACTCAGATATTTACCTCCAACTTTGTGCACAAGCACAGATATTTATGGAATGCGAGGGAAATTCCTGACAGAGAAATCTATGCTAGCTCGAGCCATCCAGTCAGAACCAACATTGAAAGTTCAGACAAGGCTGGTCTAAAGAAATCAAGGTAACATGCTTTTCCCATAGACAAAGAAAGGCAAACATTTTCTGTTCAACTTCCTGTTCTTAGATGGCTTCTTCATTCACTATATAGAGAATGCCTAATGCATGCCAAGCTGAGTGCTGAGCACAGAGATAAAAATGGCTATTTTTCTGTCTCTGAGGAACTTACTAGTAGTCTGGTGAGAAGGACACAAACAGATGACTGCAATGCAGTGTGATTGGCACTGCAGTAGGTGGGCATACACAATTCTCTGGAGAACAGAGGAAGCAGGAATGAGGGTAAATAGAGCAGCATTCTCAAGTAGCACTGAGCAGCAATGCTGTGCTGCCTGCCTTGTAGGTGGTCTTGCTGAAAATTCCCCAGTTGCTGGAGGGGCAATATAATTTTCCCTTCATTCTCAGAGAGGTAAAACAGTCTTCCCTGAAGCCCACAGCTAGGATTAGGAGCTCTTACGAAAGTTTCATCTGTCAGGTTCTAAGGCCTTGGTTCTTTTTTCCCTGCCTTGCTGGAGGATTTGGGATTGTGCTTTTCAAGTGTGGGCTGTGTGCTGAAGGCCGACTTGGGCTGTGCCCGGCCGCAACATGTAAAGGGCATTCCAGGCAGCACAAGTCCACACTCTGAGAAGCCAAAGAGGCTAGGGAACATGGAATCCTTGGAAAATGACCAGTGCTTTCCTGTGTGTAGAGAGAGGATCAGAAAGAAGAGATGAGAGAAGAAACTAGAAATGCAGGTGGTGTCAGCTTGCATGGGACTTTGTACATGCCACAGCATCCTTCTTGTGCTATAGGTTTGAGATTTTCATTTGTTTGCTTTGTGTTGACAGCTAACTTTTTATACTCCCCCTCAACACTTAACAAACAGAAAAATATCTTGAATGCCCATAGGCCAATGAGGGTAAGAGAGGCAGAGCAGCAGAGGAGAAGGTACCCAGATTTCGATTCATAGACTATGGCCTTCTTATTCCTTGATCCACCACTTAGACCTATGTGAACTTGGGACTGTTATTTAACCCCTTTCAGCTTTAGATTCCTCATTTGTGAAGTGATGGCAATTTTCAGTCCTACTAAATCGAGACTGGGTTTCAAATAAGTATCACAGACATGGACCCACCATGCAAACTCTACTATGTTGGGTAAACATAAGTTTCCCAGCCCTTGGAATAATAGTAGCATATGGAATCAAAGAAACATTCTTCTCCTCAACTGGATTTCTACCAGGAAGAAAATGAAAATGGCTTTTGTGCTTCATTATTTTTTTTTCTTGGCAACTGCTTTGTCAAAGTGTCTCTTCTGTTTCTTTAGGCCATTTGTAGACTGCCTTGTGCATACTTTGAAAGGCCGGCCCAGAGGAGACTCACTGGTCCTGGTGCGGCTGAATCACTTGAAACGGAGAGATGGATGTGAATTTGTGTGTGCTTCTCCTGTCCTGTGAGGAAGGTTTGAGTATCCCTGGTTCGTAAGTGAGGAAACTGAGACTCAGAGGTGAAGTAATGTATCCGAGGTCACATGGTGAGCAAGTCTCAGAGCCAGATGTGAGTCTATGTCTGCCAGGTTCTAATGCCTGTGTTCTTTTCATTACCTTCTGTTGCCTGCAGTAAAATCTCCTTTGAACAAATAGGTAGGGCTGTCAGTTAAGTTCAGTACAGGTTGGGGTAGAAGTCTGCACAGGGTGGTGAGTGCCCTGGCAGATTTTTTGCGGTGGCTTTTACCAGCCAACCTTCAGAATAAAACACACTCAGAGCCAGTTGAGATCAGCCTTGACTGTAATGAGCTAACAGCTTCTAGAGTGAGAATATCTCTCTGGCTGGCTCCAGTTGACAGCAGGAAAGCAAGTCAGGAATGAGGAACCAGGAAGCCACTGGGAGAAAATTCTGCTACCTGGACCATTTCCTGGAATATTATAGTCAAATAAAGCAAACCTTGATAAAATTTTCAGGTGTGTATGTGTGTGTGTACAGTTTTGAAAAGAAGCCTTATTCAAGCACATGAGCTTTAAGACTCACGCAAGAAATGCCTTCAGTTTGATGAGACCATACTTACAGACGGTGGGCTCCTTCTCTATTGGAGGGGTCTGCAGGGAGCACACCTGTCCAATGGGAATGCTCTGTCAAGATGCATTAGTGTCATCTGGACTGATATTGCTCGAAGCTTTCTTCCCGGAGTGGAAAGGGGGAAGCTGAGCACCTCTAGGATATCTTGGGAATGACATTTAAAAAGCCACAGCTGTCCTGGCTGAGGCAGGAGTCTGGCCAGCACTTGGAGCACACATTATTTATGTCAGCAGTCTCTGTCAGTGCCACATCTGGGGATAAAGGATCAAACCTCTAGAAATTTAATTAAGGCTCATCACGTAGATGAAATTGAGATGCTAGACTAGGCAATTTGTAATGGTTAGAAAATACCCTTCTAAGCCCTATCTAATGCATTGGCTTCTTGGCATCTCCCAGAGAAAGCTCTCACTAGATACACCCCAGAGAGATGACACCTTTTAGAGGTTCACAGACCACATAAAGGCTGGTGATGGATGTTTTCCTCAGGGGCGATTATGGCTCTTTAGTCTAATAGCTCTCCTATTCATACCATATTAAGGGCTTAATACGAACTGAAATGGTGCTGCTGGTAGCTTTAAAAGCTGATGCAAACTCAAGGGCTCTTTAGAAAACATAATATCCCTGGGAAAATAGATGGCATAAAACCATAAACAAAACACAGCTCACCGATGCATTGATAAAGGGCAAACTGGTATTACAGCCTGCTGGGAAAGAGGGCTCATTCCTGGTAGTGACATTTGTACATTTGGGGGGTAGGTCGAGAACCAGGAGAGAGAAAATGTCTTCTTGTTGGGACTTGCTCGTAGAACCCTATGTAGGACATGCCAAACCCTTCCTTCATTAACTATTTGACTCTTCCTACAGGCCCAAACATATTACCTGGGCAGTTGCGAAATGAGAACAGTTGTGGGACAAAGAACACATTGTTAAATTGCAGAGTTGCACAGTTATTGCCTGGAGCGTCGGGTGAAAGGAAACTGAACTGCGGGGTTAGCTGGCACTGTCTGTATACACAGCCCAGTCTAAGGCCCCAATCCTGAGAAACTTACTGGGTTCCTGCCCTTTGATTCAGAGAAAGCAGCTTTCCAGCTGAGGCAGACTCCCTCCCCCACATAAAATAAAATAAAGTCAATAGCACATAAAAATTCTTTGTACTTTTCTCAGTGCCTTTCATCTGCTGAGCTCAAAGGACGATGAGGGTATTAACTCTGGCTACACCCCTTAGTGGTAGGAGGAGAGTTTGTTCATCCCTCTGTTTTATGGATGGGGACCTCAGATATAGAGAGGTTAAGCAATTTGACCAGGGTCACACAATTGGTCAGGGGTGGAGATGGGAAGAGAAATCGGGTTTTTAAATCTCCAGTCTAGTGCCCCCTGCAGGCTAAATGGAGTGGTGCAGCTGCTAAAAAAAGGCAGGAGGACCATGGAAATGGAATCTCACACCTTAAGAGCAGGAAAAGAAATCGGAAATCATTTTGAGGCTATCTTCATTTCCCAGATGAGGAGGATGAGGCTGAGGAAGTTTGTGTGATTTTCCAAGGTCAAATATGTAGTTAATTACAGAGTCTAGAATTTTGGTTCTCGACTTCCAGTCTAAGTGGTTCCCCTTCACTGTGGGGGTCTCTGCCGATACTCCCTCTCTCAGTCTATAGCAGCTTTGCAAACTTCAGAGTACCTAGCATTTTAATGGATGTTCAAGAAATGTTTTATGATAATTCAGTGGTCTCATACTAGCTTTCCTCTTCTCTGACTTTGTATTCATTTTTCAGCATTCGGTTCAAGACTAACAGTGTCCAGGAAACTCTACCTGATCACCTCTGAATTGTTGCAGCCTCTCTCATTTGAATCCCACATTTGGCTCTGGGATTAGGGATTATTTCCTACTATAAATCTTCCCTTCCTCTTTACTATTCAACCCCAGAGTACGCCCTTGTACCTAACTCTGGCACAGCACGTGAAACATTTGGCTATAATCTGTGATGTGAATGTCTCTCTTTTCCATCAGACTTCTTATATGAATCAAATCATGAAAACTTACAGATTTTTGAGTTGCAAATTTAAACTCCTTTTTAACAAATAAAGAAAAATAGAAGTGAAATAATTCTGTCAGGATCTCACTGCTAGTAAGTCACTTAAAAGGCTAGCCTTTTTAAAACTCGAATTCTGCGCTGTCTCTTTTGAGGGCACCAACCATTTTTTCACATCTCTTTCTCCTCCACAGGGACTAGAATGGTGATGATCACTTATGACATTGTGGCCACACATGTGGGTGAATGTGTGTGTTCCATACACTCCCCAATCCTTCTATCTAGTCATAATCAAATATGTCTTTAAATCTCTGTTTTCATTGTAAACCATGGCAAGTGTATAGGACGGTGATTATAATGGGGGGTGGACATGGAGGTGTAAAAATCTTAGTCGCTTGGAAAGATATTTCAAACTGTCCCTTCTCCCATGAGATGCTTGTACAGCCTCTAAATTCTCCTCTAGCTGAGAATCACTGGGATCTAAGAAGTGTATTAGTTCAAGTAACACTAATGTAACAAATAGATTCCACATATATAAAGGCTCACACTTAGAAGAGAGATTATTGTGTGTTAGGCATGATAGTTACCAGACAAAGCAACAAGGAATAAAAGACCTTCCTTTAGGGAGCCCACGGACTGAAAAAGAAACAGTCATAATTCAAATAATTACACAAATCAATGTACACTTACATTTCTGCAAGTGCTGATTTTGAAAGAAAGGCATATGGTGTTACGAGAGCTTGTAAGAAAGCCTTGTGACTTAGCCTGGGTGGGTCAGGGGTGACTTCCCCGAAGATGTGTTTTCCAAACAAAGATCTGAAGAGAGAATAGGAGTTAACCAACCAGTTGAAGAGTTAGAGCCAGGAAAGCAGCTTCATTGCCAGTTCCAAATAAGATTGTGTGTAATAACACACAAGGCAATTTCTACACTAGGAAGGGATTAGGGATGCATCAAATCCAGTTCAATTTAGTCCAGCAACCAGTAAGTCTTAAAACCAATTGCCCATCTTCACTCAACTTGTGGCTTTTGGCAGTGACCAATGGTGAGATCCTCCAGGTATGGACGTTCAGCCTGAGCCAGGAGGAGTCGAGCAATCTACCTGACAAACTACCTGAGCATGGTGTCAAGGGACACCCTGGTTTCAAAGGAGTTCTTGCTCAGGCACCAGGGTTAATGCTCAGCTGAAGATAGTCAGAAATCTCTGGTATACCGACGGTTATTCAAGTATGTCACTGTCTGGCCTCAGGCTGATCTGCTACCTGAATTAATAGAGAGAGTCTTCGATTTGTTCTTTTTGTGTATATGCTTTTGCTTTGGTTGTGTCAATATTCACTGAACTATACTATGTTGTGTCGTAGCATGTCAGGACAATATCCTGCAATAATAGGGTACAGGAAGTCTGGCACAATATGAGGGAAAAATAAGCATGAGAAAAAGAGGAAGATACACAAAGTCATTTATTTGAAAGATAATGAGCAGGTTGGACATTTTTATTTTTGGAAGCTGCTTGTTTCCCAGGGCTAATATCCCGCAGGTAGTAGAGGCCTGTGTGCTGTTTAAAATGAGGTGTGATCCCATCATGACTATAGCTTGATATATATGTTTTGAAGATATGTCCTGCCAAGAAAGATATTAATGAGGTATTGCACCATTTCTCTTCATATTGCTTATGTGGAAATGCTGAGTCCAAATGAGATTCCTTGGGGGTTTGAAATTTAGGGTAGAGAAGAATTACCCACATAAGCTGTTTTCTGGTACAAGTTCTGTGGGGGAAATGACAAAGTTTATTTAAAAAGTATACTTGGTCAGGCTACCTTTTCTATAGATAGATTGAGTCTAAACCAGTGAAATATTAATGACTCATTTAACTTCTGGCTTTTATTTCCCCATATATATACCAGGAGCATGTTTGTAAGTGGGACTTTTGAAGTCTGCTGATGAAAAACGGGTGGGGAGCCCCTTTTCTGAATGTTGAGTGTGGGGCAGATACACCAAGGGTGCCGGTCAGGTGGGCTGAGGACTGAAGGTGTGCCTTTGAATTCTGCAATTTTGGCTTTTAGTTGTCCCCTTCTCTTGGTGGTAGCCCTAAGCTTTTTGTCCCCAGAAGCTCCTTTCTAGGTGAGGTATGAAACCAGAGCCACCCAGATTTCACTGACTTGTAGTTTGTTTAAACTCACTCGTATCTGTGGAAGGACAGGTTTGAAAGGCTAGAAATGTAGTACTAACACAAGTTAAAATACATAATTATTAGAATTTAAAATTTGCATCCACGCACCATGACAAATTGCCTCCTGTGCCATGGTAGCCACTTTTTAGGAAGTGTTGTGTTAAAGGCATCAGCAATAACGTGTGTGCAGCAGTGATTGAAACGATTTCTTTTCATAATGGGACATTTGACAACCAAAGTACCTCCAAGGTCCCAATTCACTTCTTTTTTTCTTTCCTCTCGCCTTCCCTATCTTTCTTCCTTTCCCTTCTTTTCTTTTCCTGGCCTTTCTACTCTCCTCCCTCCTCTCTTCACTCATTCCCTAGTAGCTGCCAAAGACTGTGCTGGGGCAGGGACTTACTTCGCCAAAGTGCCCGTACAGCACCACATTTATCATCACCGCAGATCTTAAGGTTATTTTCTCATCTGTTGCTTGAGGGCAGGGACTGTGTGTGAGCTATGTGGTATCCTCAGGGGGTGCCCAGTGCTTGGCGCAGGGCAGGACTTCAGCAAGGCTGTGCTCGGTGGGTAGACCTTGTCACTGCAATCCCAGCACTCTGGACTTAATGGGGGAGAAGGACAGTGAGCCTGGGCTGGTAAATGCCGGGATCAGGGAGTGCACAGGCCCCAGGGGGGAGACAAATGGCAGAGGGGTCACTTTTGTCCAGGTGAGGAGTGGTCTGAAGTGGCTTCATGAAGAAGACTTGAGTTCCATCTTGAAGAATGAACAGACTAAAGAGAGAGGCATTCAGGGCAAGGAATAGTAAGAAGGCCTGAAAGGGAAAGGTGAGTCCAGTGGTTGTGAAAAACTTAGTATGGAGGATGGAGATAGAGCTGAACAGAAAATAAGAACCTCCATCACACCAATGACAGCTAATAATTTAGATATAGTTAGCACTTATTTTGTGCCAGTTACTATTCCAAGCAATTCATTGAGTATTACCTTCCTAAATCCTCACACCCTTGTGAGGTAAGTATTATTTGGATCCCTATTTTATGAATGAAGGATGGAAATGACTTCAGGTTGCCTGGCAAAGCAGGCGAGTTCATTCTGCTTTCAGGCACTCTGACTTCAGATTCTGTCTTCTTAAGGATTGTGTTATCCTAGATCAAAAAATGAGACTGTAGAGAGAAAAATGTGGTGTGTATCAAGAACTAAACATCTAATGGTGCAATCTCAGATACTGGGGTGGAGGGTGGTGCTGGTAACATTTCACAGTGGGAAAGACCTGTCAAATGACATGGGTAGGTAGCCACTCATCTTGCCAACCCCTCAGAACAGCTTGGAATGGCAAAGTGGCTTCTTTGGAAGATGGTAAAATCAGGTGTCAATCAACAAATATTCATAGGCATTTTCTGTGGCAGTGAGTTAAGCATACAGAAAAGAATATAACGCTCTCCTGCATTTTATTGAGGCTGACACAATCTCTGCCTTACAAAGGAAACAGACAAGCAGACAGCGATTTCTCCAACATGATCCCTAACATTGTCCATCTATGAAAACACGGTGGGTGGGTGGAGATACAAAGGCGAGAGCCTGTCCAGGACGTGTGAGTGCGTGCACATGTATCTGTGTTTGTCCTAGGCAAAACTTCACAGGCAGCACACCAGGGAAAGGCGATCTTGAAGGACAGTTGAGAATCTGATGAAGGAGAGATGGAAACTTTCCTGGCAAAGAAAACATTATGAGAGAGAGTAATGTCGTAAGAGGGCAGGAAGTGTTGGGGAAGGAGAAGTTTAGCTTGGCTGTGTGTCCAGAACGATACCTGGCACATAGTGGATGCTTCATGTTTTGAATGAATGAGTGAAAAGATAAATGCATGGCATCAGGGGTGGGGCAGGTTAAAGGGAAGTGTTGGTGAAGGTCCTGATATGCCACAAAGGATAGTCTTTATCTTATAGGCAATGGGAAGCCCATCATATTTTTTGACCCAAGGAAAAAAACTGTAATCAGATTGGTGGATTAGAAAAGTCATTCTTGCAGCCGTGTGGAGGATGGAGTGGAAGTGGCAAACTTTGCTAGGATCTAGGTGAAAGAGGCAGCGGAGATAAAGAAAAGGGAAAAGATTTGGGGATTCTGTGGGGAAGAATTCAAAGGACAGCGGGAATACAGAGAGTGAGGGAGGAGCAGAAGCCACAAACAGAGCTTGATCTCATTAGGCAGTGGTTGTAAAACACGGCCCAGAGTGGTTGACATTTGACCCAGTGTCTTACATACGTACCCAAGGGAAACAAAGACTTAGACTGGCTTATACGCTGCCATGTGTCACCACTTATCTATTAAATAGGAAGCTTTAATTGGAGATGGGGATTTAGAAAAGGGGCTAAATCAGTATTTCAAAAGTATCAAGAGACTGTGTGTGTGTGTGTGTGTGTGTGTGTGTGTGTTTGTGGTTGGATCACTTAAGAAATGTATTTTGGCAGAAGTGGAGAGACAAGGAGTCTGGGGAAATAAAGTGCTTTTTACCAGAACTTACTCAGTTCCTGGAGTTCATTCACAGGAAAGTGAAGTTTCTATGGAGAGAACAGGGGCCCCTTTCTCACAAGTCTTGCTCCATCCAGCTCCCTGGGTTTTGGTAGTGGGCGGGGAAGGGCTAATCCTTGCGAAGGGAGAGTCAGAGGCATCACTATCGATCAACCGTGGTCCACTGAGCTCATATTTTTACTATCCCCATGTGTTCTTCTCAAACTGGCAACTACAAGCAGCAAAAAGAAATTGGAGTCTGTGTGATTTTTGCCTCACTGGTTTAAGCTTTGACTTTATTTATGCCTTTAATTTTCCAATTAGGGAATAATTGTTGCCTCGCATTCTGTTTCATGAAACGTCCTGGAGTTGAAATTAGATTCTACCCTTGGATATGCATCTCTGATTCCTGTTGACAGACCCCCTGATATTATCCTTTGAGCGGAGCCCTTTTCAGAGCAGATCAAGCCTCCAGGTACTGAGTTTTTCACTCTCTTCCTGCTCCGCCACCGTGGAGCCCTTCTGGAGCTGCCTTAGACTGGTCACTAGTTCCTTCCGTCCTTGCTGCCTTGACTTCTGGCTAAAACTTCAAGCAGTTGGCCACCAGGAAGGCTGTTCTACAGGGGAACAAAAGTGGGCTTTGGCCTGGCAACTTTGCTCTGCTACTGGGGAGAGAAGCAACACTGGGAACTGACTTAACCATATGGTCTCCATGAAATAGGAATAAAAAGCAACTTCCTCCAAAGATTTCTGTGATGATTAAAAATGTGATGTCTAAATAATAATAATAATAAAACATGGAACAGGTTTAATGTGGTGCCTAGAGCATGGTGAAAACTTACTAAACATCAACTATTGTCAATTTTATAATTACAAGGGCTTCTGACAAGGGACAAAGTGGGGGGGGTTGGTATTTTCATGAAAGACTTCTTGGAGGAAGAGAAATTTCGCTTAGGTATTAAAGGATGGAAAGATTTGGCTGGATGGAGATAACTCCTCCACCTGGACAGTGGGCTCAGGGCACTGGGTCAGGGGAGTTGTCAGATATCGGTTTGTCCTCCCCCCGAAAATGATTTCTGCTGCAGCTCGGGGCACTTAGCCCTCCTAAGTGAGGCTCGGAGGGCTGGAGCTACACTTCTATTTCCACCTCCATCACCTCTTTCTTCCTCATCACATGTCTTCTCTTGATAGGTTTCTCCTCATCTCCTTTCAGTGGGTCTAAACACTAAACTCTTGGACCTTAAAATGTGAGTATGAGTTATATCATTCATTTCTGCCATGCTTTAAAACTGTTGAACAAGCCTAACTTGCTCCCTCCTCCCATCTTTTGCTCTTTCCTTTCCCCCTATTTTCCTTCTTCCCTCCCTCCCTTTCATCTCTTCTGGTATAGTGAGCTTTTGAATATAGTGATACACACCTGGCTTTGAATTCCAACTGTTATAATCCAAGAGCAAATTTTCATAACTCTGAACATCAGCTTCCTTTTCTGTAAAGTGAGAAAAATAATTATACTTACCTCCTAAGAATCTCAGGAAGATTAAATGTGCTAATATATTAATATGTCAGGGTATATGCATCAGCATTTCTGGCCTAGTGTAAAATCTCAATAAGTATCTCCTCTGGTTATTATCCAACAAGCATTTGTTTGTTGAAACATATATACATATGTTTTATGTGCACATGTATACACCTGCACATACATTAAACTATGTAAATATATAAAAATGTAACTGTAAGGGTATGGAAGAGGGATTGGGGGTACTGAGACCATGGAGATCCCCAAACAAGAAGCTACAATGAACAGAGCCTCCATGTGTTTGCTCACCCTGTACCCTCCTGCTGGAAGGCCACACTTGCAGATAGTGTCTCTTAAAAATGCTACTGAGGCTGCATGGCCTCAATTTGCCTTATAGCTGCCTGAACTCCCGTCCTGCTCCTCCTCCTCATCACGGCACCCAGTGCCATGCCTGCAAACAACAGGAACCTAAGGCAGACTTCCCTGACTGCATGCAAGACAGAAATATCTAGGTGTCAAATTCTAGATGACTTTAACTGTTGCGTCACATCATCACATCAGTTAAATGGCCAACAGAAACGGCATTCTGCAGTGTTTGCTAGTAGAACTCCATCAAAGCTGCCTCACGCCTCACAATGACTGCCACGGTCCAGGTGGGAGAACAATCCCAGAGCTCTTTTAGCCAAGAAAACGATGAGATAAAATAAAAATCAACAATGGAGAATAATCCACATTTTGTGTGAATTGACTTGTAAATTACATACGTTCCATGTGTAGGAAATGACCTGTTCCGTCTTGTTCACTGCTGTGAGATTTGTGGACAGCACAATTCTCAGCACTCAGTGGGCCATCAATCAGTACTAGTGAATGAATGAATGAATGAATGAATGAACAAGTGGCTGAAGGAAGAGAAGCTGGCTTAAATTGTTAAAATTTACTGAGTGCTTAGTTGTGTGTCACAAACTTAATATTCATTATTTAATCCAAACAGAAGACATTATGGTAGACTCTATCATTATTTCTATCTTTCAGATGAGGAAATGAAAGCTTAGAGAAGTTTAATTCCTAGGCCGAGGCCAAACAACCATGTCTGGTGTTTTTAACCATCATAGTACACAGTTAAATGCCTAGGTTTGCTCTCACCAAATGGGAAAAGAAACAAAATCAAACTTTAAGTTTAGTTTAGCCTAAAAATGATTTAAATTTTAACATTTTCATTTAGTCTAAAACTGATTAAATACTTCAGTGATTCCACAATCAGGGAGGACATGGCTTTCTATTCCATAGGCTTTTCCTCAGTTTCTCCATTTGTAAAGTGAATATGATGAAGCCTGACTCTTCTTTGGATGATTATGACATTTAATTAGGGCAATGGTTATAAATATGCTTTGAAGTTAGAAAATGCTTATTAATATCAGGGCTCATGACTGTTTCCAAAGAGGATATCCTTGTCGTTAAAGCCAATTGCCTGGGATGAGCCCCAAAGGCCCCCCAGAGGGAATGGCAGGGAGTATTAGCTTTGCATGCCTAATTCAGCCCATATGGTTTTGCAATGATTCCATAAGTACGGAAGAAAGTGAATGATCCCATCTCTTTAACGTTCAAGTGTGGGAACATTAAGATTTTGCTCCTTAATGATTATAACATTCAGGAATGTTGGCACCTTTTCTTCCTGACTTCACGTTATGAAACCCAGGGAGTGTTGAGTAACAGGATCTACGTTCATGCCATTTTCAATTTCTTTGAGGGTTCATTTTGGGAAATCTTCTTTCAAGCAAGAGATTCAGTGGTTAGACATGGAACAGCCCTTTGACCTCAGGGCTGCTGCCTCCAAGGCAGTGTAAAGGTCCTGGTGTGTGGAGTAAGAGTTGGATCCGGTTCCTCATCAGTTAGGAGTATTGTTTGCAAATGTGCTCCCCGATGAAAAAGGATTAGATCCTGGACGGTAGGGAACATTATGTTCATATTGCAAAATCTTGGTACAATCTAGTCTTAGGCTGATGGGGATTTGATAAAGCATTCTTCTTCTTGGCTGGAAATGTCACTGTAGGGCTAACAATGCTGCCATACCTACCCTCAACTCACACGAACTCCCATTCACACTATAAGGCAAGACTTAGAGAAATCCCTCTGGTTCTGTTGGAGTTGCTTCAGTGCTGTGGGAAGACCACAGGACTTAGGTCAGAAAAATGAGTTTGCCTCCCTAATGTGTTACTTGGGCAGTTTGTCTTAAATATGCAGCCTAAGTTTTCTCATCTAAAAGTGGGAACCAAAATATGTGATATTTTTTATCGCTCAAGGTTTTTATGATTATCAAATAAGTCTATATCTCTGCTTCTATCTATCTATCTCTAAATCTATGGATTGATAAAGAGACATATGAAAATGGATGGCATTCTAGCATGATGACTATGACATGAACTAAAATGCGTATGGCCTTGGGAAAGTTACTTAACTTTTGTATGTCTCAGTTTCTTCCTCTGGAAAAGAGGGATTAAAAACCACAATACTTACCTCAGAATATTAAAAATATTAAGTGACATGATCCATGTTGAAGCACTTAGTACAAACCTTTTAATAAATATTAGCTGTGGTCATTACCCTCACTGTTAGGAGAGTGATTAGAAATTTATAAAAGGTTATATACATGCAGAAAATATTACTATCTTTTAAATTTGCTCTTTATTTTGTCAAAAAGCAATTCTGAGGCTTACAAATTGTTCTTTGGGAAAATGAATTATTCACCAGGTTATTGGCCTCAGCACATTTCACCCTCAGCGGGAACAAGAGAAGTATAAAATCTGCTGGTTGCAGCTGTGGCCCACTTATAGGAGTGCACTTGAGGAAATTCAGCATAGTGAGAATCTGGCTGTAATTGGTTCTTGTAAGGTCAATGTATTTTGCAGATTAGGATCAACACTGAAAATATGCCTGGAAAGAGAATCTTTGCATATTGAAAGTTATCTTCTTATTAAGTTCCTTTATAAATGTATAAATATGATCATATGGGATACAGAACACACTGGGAAACATAAGCAATTGTTTCAACCATTTCTTCAATGGGAAAATAGTAAGTGTGTTCTAATAAAATAAACCACAGTTGCAAAAGAGTGAGGTTCTTCCTTTAAATGTGGTATCTGACACCTGGAAGAGGTAATTAATGTTGATACAACATTAGAGTCACCTCTGTGGATCTTTAAAAAACATATAGGTATCCAGTTTCCAGGTATATCCCTTAAACCCTTGATTCGTAGGTCTGGGGAAAAGCTTGAGATTTTTTTGTTTTTTGCTTGTTTATTATAGCTCCACAGGTTATAAGTATGTAGAAACACTAGAAGAGAAGACAACAGCATCCTAAGTAAACAATTCAACCACTAATTTAATAATTCATCTCTTTTTTAAACATTTCAAATTACTTAGGGGGTACAGATATTTTTGTTACATTCATAACTTGTATAATGCTTAAGTCAGGTCTTTTAGTGTGCCCATCACCAGAATAATGTTCATGTACCTGATAAGTAAGTTTTTACCCCTCATCCCCTCTTGTCCCCCTTTTTGGATTCCAATGACCTTTATGTCTCTCAGTGCCCATGTAAACCCATCAGTTAGCTCCCAATTATTAGAGAGTACCTGTGTTTGTTTTTCCATTTTTGAGACACTTTGATTAGGATAATGGTCTCCAGTTCTATTCAAATTGCTGCAAAAGATATTATTTAATTTCTTTTTATGGCTGAACAGCACTCCATGGTGTATGTGTGTGTGTGTGTGTGTGTATACACCTACCCATTTTCTTTACCCACTCATGAATCAATGGGCACTTAGGTTGATTCCGCATCTTTGCAATTGTAAATTGTGCTGTGATAAACATTTGAGTACAGGTGTCTTTTTGATAAAATGACTTCTTTTCCTTTGGGTGCATACTCAGTAGTGAGATTGCTGGATCAAATAGTAAGTCTACCTTTATTTCTTTGAAGAATATCCATATTGTTTTCTATAGAAGTTTTACTAATTTGCAGTCCCACCAAATGTATAAGTGTTCCTTTCTCTCTGGATCCACACCAGCATCTATTGTTGTTTTTGTTTTTATTGTTTGTTGACTTTTAGATGATGGCCATACTGACAGATCTAAGGTGGTATCTCATAGTGGTTTTAATTTACATTTCCCAGATGATTAGTGATGTTGAGCATTTTTTCATATGTTTGTAGGTCATTTGTCTACCTTCTTTTGAAAAACTTCTATTCATGCTTTTTGTCCACATTTTAATGGGGTTGTTTGTTTTTTTCTTGCTGATTTGTTCGAGTTCTTTGTAGATTATTGATATTATCCCTTTGTCAGATGTATAGTTTGAAAATATTTTCTCTCATTCTGTGGGCTGTCTATTTACTATTTTGATTGTTTTCTTTGTTGTGAGGAAGCTATTTAATTTAACTAAGTCCCATATATTTATTTTTGTTGTTGCTCTATTTGCCTTTGGGGTCTTACTTGTTCTGTAAAGCCAGTATCACATTGCTACCAAAGCCAGGAAAGGACACAACAAAAAAGGAAAACTACAGACCAATATTCCTGTGAACATAGATGCAAAAATTCTCAACAAAATACTAGCAAGCCAAATTCAACAGCACATCAAAAAGATAAGTCACCACGATCACGTGGGTTTTACCTCATGGATGCGAGGATGGTTTAACATACGCAAACAATAAATGTGATTCACCACATAAAGAGAAGCAAAAACAAACACCTCATGATCTTCTCAATAGATGCAGAAGAAGCATTTGATAAAGTCAGGCACCCTTTCTTGATGATAAAAACACCCCAACAAACTAGGCATAGGAGGAACATACCTCAAAATTATAAAAGTCATATATAACAAACCCATAGCCAATATCATGCTTAATGGGGAAAAATTAAAAACATTCCCTCTAAAAACTGGAACAAAACAAGGGTCCTCACTGTCAACACTTCTACTCAACATAGTACTGGAAGTGCTAGCTACAGCAATCAGACAAAAAAAAGAAATAAAGGGTATACACATCAAGAAGGAGGAAGTCAAACGATCCCTGTTTGCTGACAATATGATCTTGTATCTAGAAAACCCAAACGAATTCTAGAATTGATAAGTTAATTTAGCCAAGTATCAAGTTACAAAATCAAATTACATAAATCAGTAGCATTTATATATTCTAATAACAGTCAAGCTGAGAGTCAAACCAAGGACTCAATAACACTTACAATAGCTACAAAGAAAATGAAATACCTAGGAATGTACTTAACCAAGGGGGTGAATGATTTCTACAAAGAGAACTACGAAACACTGATGAAATAAATTACAGATGACACAAGCAAGTGGAAAAATATCCCATGCTCATGGATTGGTAGAATCAACAATGTTAAAATGCTCATACTGCCAAAGTGATTTACAGAAACGATACAATCTCCGTTAAACACCGGTGTCATATTTCACAGATCTAGAAAAAAGTAATTCTACACTTCATTTGGATCCGCAAAAGAGTCTGAGTAGCTAAAGCATTCTTAAGCAAAAAGAACAAATCTAAATACATTACACTGCCTGACTTCCAGTTAAGTTATGCTACAAGGCTGTAGTAACTGAAACAGTATGATACTGGTATAAAAGTAGAAACATAGACCAATGGAACAGAATAGAGAACCCAGAAATAAAATCATGTAACTACAACCAACTAATCTTCAACAAAGCAGACAACAACATACACTGGAGAAAGGAAGCCCTATTCAATAAATGATGCTGGGGAAACTGTATAGCCACATTCAAAAGCATGAAATAGGACTCCTACCTCTTACCATATACAAAAATTAAT
Organism: Avahi laniger; assembly: GCA_963575035.1. Taxonomy (NCBI): domain Eukaryota; kingdom Metazoa; phylum Chordata; class Mammalia; order Primates; family Indriidae; genus Avahi; species Avahi laniger. The sequence continues at coordinate 4,240 of CAUYSK010023670.1, read as the reverse complement.
TCAAGGTGGATAAAAGACTTAAATGTAAGACATGAAATCGTAAAAATTCTAGAATAAAATGTAGGAAAAACTCGTCCAGACATCGGCCTAGGCAAAGAATTTATAATTAAAAATTTGACTCTTGATACTCTGCCTACATTTGGTTGTTCAGATCCTGGTTTCTAGCTCTTATTTTAGAACTGGCTTTTTCTTTCTGGATCAGCCTATCTGAGCTAATGAGAAGGAGACATGGTGGTGGGAAGGGAACAAGTGACAGGAACTTAGAGATAGAAAAAACAGAGAAACCTGATTAGGATACATACAATAGTTTAAAGAAAGTGAAACAAGATTGTATTTTCAGAACAGAAAAGAGGCAAGGAATTCTGAAGAGTGAGTTTTCAGATAATGAATATGCAGCCACTGAATTATGAAGGCTTGACTTATGAAAGTCTGTTACTTTACTGATTTATGATTAGAAAGATCTGATATGCTTAAAATAAAACACATAAGTGCATATTCCCAAAGTAGTTTCAACAAAAAGAACAGAAGAATCAGGATCTATAAATATATCCCTGAAATATCCAGTGGGCTGTTTGTTTACAGGTGTGGCAGACAGTCTCTGAGATGGTTCTATCAATACTCTTCACTTCAAGAGGTAGAGTCTTAAATCTAGGCTGACATTAGTGATTGCTTAACTAATAAAATGTGGCAGAAATGACATCTGGGACTTCCAAGGCTAGGTCAGGATAAGCCTTACAACATTTTCCTGATTCTCTTAGAACACTCATTCCTGGGATGTTCTGGAACCCGGCTGCCATCATGGGAGAAACCCAAGGTACCTGAAGATGAGAAAAGTAATTGCCCTGGTTGGCAGTCTGAGCTGAAGTCTCAGCCAACAGCCATATAAGTCAGCCACTTTGGATGTTTGTTCCACCTAGCCATGTCAGCATCCCAGCCAATACCATGTGGGCTAGAAGAACCACCTAATCAACTCCTGGAATTGTGAGTGAAGCAACTATTGTTTTAAGCTATGAAGTTTTGGGCTAATTTGTTATGCAGCAATAGATAGCTGAAAGAACATCTTGTTACCCTATATTTGCCAATAATGGGTAGATATTAAATTGGTTGATCTTGAATATTTATCCTTGTCCAGACAACTAGCCAGCCAGTCATTCTTCTACCCACTATCCCATCCATCGAACTATCCATTAAACAATTATTGCACTTTTACTGAGAAAAGGACAATGGGAGACACAAGTTTATTTTTTCATGTGACAAATATTTATTTAGAATTTACTATTTCCAGATACAGATCAAAGAGTTGTAGATATACAGGCAAATGAGTTGAAATAAAGGGAATATGACAGACATGGTACCTCTTCACAACCCAGTGGTGGAAGATGAAAAACAGAGATATATGTAAATAAATAAGTGGTACCATTTTAAAGCATGCTATAAAGAAAATAAAATATGGTTGTGGGATAAAGAGTGCCTGAGGTACCAGCTAAGTGTGACTGTTGTACAAAGGATTGTTAGAGAGGGATTCCCTAAGGAAGTAACATTTGAATGGAGACTCAAATGACCAAGAGACAGCTGTGTAGATAGCTAATGATAGAGATATCATTAAAAATGAGATGGAGCAGATTGGAAATAAGCAAGTGGGAAGTGGAGGTGGGGAAGTTCTGTTTTGGTCCCAGTCAAATTAAGATGACTAGGCATGCTATGAAGGTATTCTGTAGGCAGTTGGAAACACAAGCCTGATGATCAAAGGAGAATTCTGAACTAGAGTAGTCAGCACATAGATCTTATTTAAAGCCATGAATGTGTTTTCCCGGAGAGAGAGCAGAGTGGGTATAAGCCAACCACATTGAGATATTCCAGAGTTGTGAACCCAAGGAGCACCCAGAAAAGGAGATCTAGAAGGAGCAGCCAGGTAGGCAAGAGCAGAACCAGGAGAATGTGTAGTCAGAGAGCCAAATAGTGTTTTCAGGATGGGAGGTGTGCACAATTACATGTCAAATGATACTTAGAAGTTAATAACCTGAGAACTCATTAGATTGGGCAATATGGAAGATGTTGGTGATCTTGAAAAGAGTAGTTTCGTTGGGGTGGTAGAGACAAAATCTGATAAAAACAGGTTAAAGAGAGAAAAGGAAGTGAAGAATTGGAGACAGATCACATAGTCGGCCCTCTTAATAGATTTACCTATGAACAGAAAAAAAATAAAGCAGTTGTTGTAGGGGAACATGAGGTTAAGGGAGAGATTTTTTCTTTTAAGATAGTAGAATTTATTTATATGTTAGTATCTTTATATATTAATGGGGAGGATACAGTAACAGGGAGAAATTGTGACAAAAGAGACAGGTCAAATGCAACATCCTTGTAGGTGAGAGGGCATGGGGTCCATATTATAACCATGAGTGGCTTAATGGGAGCAGGATGTGTTCATATATGCTAACAGGCAGGAAGACAGAGTACACAGGAACAGAAACAGGTAAACTAAAATTTTGTTGAGGAGAACAATTAGTAGTTCTTACCTGATCTGATCTCCAGGTACTCATGGCTTTTCAGGGGAACTCAAATAAGTTACCAAGGAAATAGAAAGTATAATGAGGTTACAGATAAAATTATATGGAAATTCTGAAGGACAGGAGAGATGCTGCTTCCAAAAGGAGGATCAGAAAATTGATTTTTAATTTTTCACATTCCAAAATTTTACATAGATTCAAAGGATCTTAAATTGACCACATGTGTAGTAGTAGGTATTAATTTTCTTCCTGCCTTCCCCAAACACATACATATGCACTTATGCATGCACAAATGAGAATGATCCAGTAAGAGGCAGGAACTATTGATATGAGAGACAGGTTAGATCATTTCAAATGCAAAATTCCTGAGTAGATGAGAGAAGATAGAGTCTGGATTATAAATTATAGGGCTGGCTTAGTTAGGATCAGAAACTGTTTGTAAATACTAATAAGTATGAACTGTCTCTGCCTTTCTGACCCTACAAGTGGACACCTGATCCAGCCTGGGTCCACTGTAATGCCGCAAACTTCATGCCTTTGTGATTAGTCCGGGAATGAATACATGGCCTAAGCCAGGCCAATAAGCATCTCTCGTTGTGGTTTCAAATAGGATGTGATCTGCTCATCTCTCTTTTTCTAAGGATGTGTTTCTGGATCAGCTACTGGTCATGGTCTCTGCTGCATGGAAGAAGCCTATCTCTGTAGAAGAGGATCAAGTCAGCACATTGATAGAAGCGGAATTGAGAGATGAAAGGAAAAAAAGCCCTGACAGGGTTTTGACCCTAGCTGAAACCCATCACCTCCCCACATTCTGTGTTTTCAAGGAGCCAAGAAATTCCTGTCCCTGTCTTTTCACTTAAACTAGTTCTAGTAGGGTTTCTGCCATTTGAAACAAAGAGTCTCAACTAACAGCCAATCCCATGCATGGGAAATCCCTAGCACATGTAGAAACAGCCACCGCTCCTCTCCCCAAGCTGGCCATTACCTCTGCAGGGAATGTTTTAAATACATATTGGTCACTATTCTTACTAAGAAGCCTACTGGGATAACCCAACCTGATTTTTCTTTTAAGTTCTCTTTAAAACCGTTATCATCATGTGATAATCAGTTTGGGATTAGGAAATTCTATCTGAAAGCCACCACCAATTAGGAGGCTGTTGTTAAAGGAGATGACAGTGCCAGCATTGCACAAGTGACAGAAGGACAATCAACATCTCTCTTCCCCTCGATTTTTCTGTCATGCTCAACACCGGACAGTGAAGGTGGGACTAGCAGTCCAAAATATTCTAGGAAGGTAGAAATTCCATGATTTGATGTCTTAGTCTTTGTGGGCTGCTATAACAAATTACCATAGATTGGGTGAATTAAACAACAAATATTTATTTCTCAAAGTTCTGGAGGGCAGAACACAGAGATCAAGGTACCAGTGTGGTTGGGTTCTGGTGAGGGTCCTCTTCTGGGTAGCATACTATTGACTGTTTGCTCTTTCCTCACATGGTAGAGAGCTAGAAAGCTCTTTGAGGCCTCTTTTATTTTTTTATTTTTTATTTTTTGAGACAGAGTCTCACTGTGCTGCCCGGGCTAGAGTGCCGTGGCGTCAGCCTAGCTCACAGCAACCTCAAACTCCTGGGCTCAAGCAATCCTACTGCCTCAGCCTCCCGAGTAGCTGGGACTACAGGCATGCGCCACCATGCCCGGCTAATTTTTTTCTATATATTTTTAGTTGTCCGATT
>CAUYSK010023667.1:0-35439 GCA_963575035.1 Avahi laniger | reverse complement strand
TTTCTATATATTTTTAGTTGTCTGATTAATTTCTTTCTATTTTTAGTAGAGACGGGGTCTCGCTCTTGCTCAGGCTGGTTTCGAACTCCTGAGCTCAAACAATCTGCCCGCCTCGGCCTCCCAGAGTGCTAGGATTACAGGTGTGAGCCACCACGCCCGGCCAAAGGAGAAATATTTTAATGGCTGTACATTTTACTTCATATAAAAAAATACTGTACTATGCAAATATATGAGTAATTTATAGGTATAACTCTAATATTCAATGTTTTGTGTTTTTCTCTGATTCTTTGATATGATATCTGTCCAATTAAGTTACCAATTCACGTAGATATGCTATTTCTCTTATTTTCCTTCTATAATTTTGCATAATGCATGTTACACATTGGGTACTTAATATTTATTTAATATTTGATTCTTCTAGTATCTTCCCACAGAATATGCAGCAAATCTGGAATCAAAATTGTGGAATTGATGAGAACTGGGGTTGAGCTTCATAAATATTTGAGGACAGTTAAAAGGGGTTCAGAAGGCATCTCGGGAATTGTGACTATAAGTTGAGAAAATATGTTTTTGTATCATAATGGCTATTTTGCACAAAAATCAGGGACTGGGAAAAAGAAATTTACCATGCTGAAATTCTCCTGTAGTCCTAATTTAGTACAAGCAAAATTAATAATGTAAACAATAAGTGGAAAATTCAGAAGAGATTATTTTGAAAGGATCAGGTGGTTTCTCAAAGTATGTCCTTATAGCTTCACATCAAAGTTCAATGAACTTGAAGGCTAAATGAGTTTAACAAAATCATTAAAAATCAATAAAACCCCAAACAAAAACAAACCTTCCAGACTCTACCTATTAATTCCACAAAATATGGCAGAAGCTGGCATGTGGATTTTCTAGCTAACGAGCACGTGCCATGAATTGCTGTGGCTCTTGGACACAGCAGCTACAATGAATGATGAGGAATGCATTCCTTTCTTATCAGACCAGAGACAACAGCAGATATAATTACAGCATGCTGTCAGCTATCCCTGGGAATAAATTTCTACTTAGAGTTGCACAGAGAAGCCTCCTGTGTCAATTTGGGGACTTCTAAACAATTATGCTTGGGGAAAATTGTTTTGGAAGATACAGGGAATTACTGTCCTTAAATGTGACCCATGGGGTCTATGGCTCTTGCAAGATATCAGTCTCATTATTTTATGCTATACTGAAAATAACAGTCTCTTCTTTGCTCACCTTCATTCTATTTGACTTTAAATATTTATATAAGCATATATTTTTCTTCATTAATAAAATTGAAGAACAAACATTTTCAACTGGCTTGTAATATCTAATATCTGTATATATATATGTGTGATGTTTATAGTATAACTTATGTATTTTACATAAATATACATAAATTATAAGATAAAAATTCTCTGTTCATTGGATTGTCACTCCAGGGACAAAATCACTTTTTTTGTTTGTGTAAATCTTATACTAGTGAATTATTTTAGTGGTCCAAAGCATAGCATTATTTAATTTCATGCTTATAAATTCTGAAGTGTACCCAGATTCTCCTAGGCCATTGTCTCATGAGTGAAGAGAGCATCAGTGTATGTGCAGTTGAAAAACGCACTGTGTTTTGCACACACTGAATCAGAGATTCCTCTCAGAATGAGCTCAGCAGAAGTAGAAAGGAAAATTTCAAGGTTAGCTGTCTCCAGGGAACATCAGAAATGTACACTGGTTGTTTGTTATCCTCTGTTGTTTTATTGCTGAAGGAGGAATCTGATTCTCTGTACTCTTGAGACATCATCCCCTTCACCCTCCATTATGTAAAATGTAATGTACTGCATTCTAGTGTTTTTTAGTCTCAAAGCATTTGGGGATCAACAAATGAAGAAGATATTTGTGAAATTTAGTAACTGGTGACTTATTATAAGTTTTGAAGAGAAATTGACCTACTGGTTAACGATCTCTGTCTTTTGAGATATTAAAAAAAAAGATGAACACAAAGAATATTACAACACAAATATAGCTTCATTTAGAATTATAACTGTTAACAACTTATAGTTTCTTCATATATACATATGAATGTTACATATGTGCATGCACACACACATTTGTCTCCAGGTTGGGATAAAATTTAGCTCAAGTTACCCTCAATCTCATTCACCCTTTTCATCTTCAGAGGTAAGCACTATCAGGAATTTGAGTATCTTTCCATTTTTGTACTTTTCCATACATACATCTATTAATATAACATATATAATACATATATACACATAAATGCTATACATATATACATAAACAGATTCATACTTTATTTTTATGCATTTTATGTTTTTAGTAATTTATGTGAATAGATATTAAATTTAGTTCTGCCTTTTGATCTCTTTGTTCTTTTGAAATATCTCTGTCTCTCTCTGCTCTATCTCTGTGTCGTCTGTTTCTCTGTCTCTTTCTGTCTCTATCTGTTGTCTTTCTGTCCTTGTCTGTCATCTGTTTCTGTATCTCTTTGTGTATTTGTTTCTGTCTCTATCATCTCTCTTTCTGTCATCACCTGTTTGTCTCTGTCATCTCTGTGTCTAGCAGATATAGACTGTATCTAACCCTAGAAAAATCATTCAGGGAACAGAAGAGATTAAACTCTCACTATTTGCTGATGACATGATATTATATCTAGAAAACCCCATGGATTCAACCAAGAGGCTCCTGGAATTGATAAATGAATTCAGTAAAGTCTCAGGATATAAAATCAATACGCACAAATCAGAGTATACGCCAACAGCAGTCATACTGAGAACCAAATCAAAGACTCAATTCCCTTCACAATAGCAACAGTTGAGTTCATTTATTCATTACGTATTTGCAGTATTTCTGCCCACTTCTCAAAGTCCTTAATGCTGTAAATCCATTCACTGTAATTATAACTAATACCCAGAATCTCAAAATCTGACACAATGTTTCAGATAATAGAAAATGATAAAACAATATGCACAAAACCAGAAAATTATGGAAAAATAGTTTTCTAGCATTTCTAAAGGAGATCAGTTGAAGTCTGGGCCCAATTTCACCAGATTATGTGCATGAATTAAATGCTCCATATATACATTCTTCATTTTTTATTACATGGTGGTGAAAATCCATCAGAGAACATTATATAAATCCTGATGTTGGTACTACAATACCAAGCACAGTGTCTAACATAAAATAAGCTCTTGATAAATAGTTGTTGAAGATATGCCTGAATGAAGAAATGAATATATTAAATAGGATTCTACTAAAATGAGGCAAATCATACATTCTCGGTTGGGTATACATAATCACCAATTATGATGCATCACATGCAAACACTGCTCCTTTTCAAGGGAAGTTTCTTTTAGTCAGTTCAATTCTATTTAACACAGGGTTGGCATCAATTGTCTGAAGATGTGTTTCCTATTTCCCACAAGGCATATATTATGTTGATGGATCAACAGGAAATCAACATGAAAAAACCCAACCTGGTTTCTCAATAGACATCATTACTTGATTGAATCCAAAAACATTTGCTCTGGCCATATATAAATGTAATTTTAAAAATTCAAACATTAATGTAAATTACTTTTGAATTATCTACCATTTTGGTTTATCTACATTTCCATTTGTGTAGATAATTCAGAGTTGGCATTTTATGTTCATGGTTATGGTTTGAGTACTTGAGTAAGATTATTTTTAAATGCTATCATTACTATTGGGAACAGAATTAAATGCTATACTTTTTTGTCCACTGTGATGAACAAATTTTAATTCTTTCACTGATTTACAAGTTATTATGTAACAGCAGCATTTCTATGTTGTTAAAAAGCAATCTCAGAAATTACCTATGGAAAATAATGTACAAAATAAAAAGCTTCTGAGCTCATGGGGTTTTAGTCCAGTCTCTTCTTATGCTATTTAAGTTTCTTCAACTAGGGTTGTATGATAAGCCCTCTCTTAACGTGGTAGACAGGTTCTTGGAAATTGTGACTCTAAGCAAAACAAAGTACAATAGGTCCTCGAATACCATTGTTTCCTTCAACATCATTTTGTTATAATGTTGATGAGAAAAAAATGGTCTTGTTATATGTTATTTTGCTTTAAGTCACAGTTTCCAAGAACCTATTGATGACATTAAATGAAGATTAACTGTATATATTTCTGTTATGTTATTTTTGGAAAGAAATATTGCTAATCAGTCTATGAAGTTATGAATTTTCCTTGTAGAAATATCAGCTAATTGTTAGGTAGAGATAATGAGGGAGGAAGAGGAACAGATGGCACTAGGAGATGCTTTTTCTATAATAGGAGGAACAAATTGACCAGAGGGGGCTTCCAAGAAGGAACAGATGCCTTGACCAGGGGATTTCCAAGGACTGAACAGATGTTTTGTCTATGATAGGGGGTCTCCAAGGACTGAACAACCAGAGAGAGGCAGAAAAAACATAAAGTGGAGATACGGTTAAGGCCACAATAAGGGGTATTTGGAGCATGAGGACAGTTAAGGTGACAGTGACCCTAACTGATCTACCCTCATTAGCATAGTAAAAATTCCACCCATATCATGACAGTATATAAATACCATGACAACCCCTGGAAACTGACTTACCAGGTTAAAAATGGGGAGAACTCACCATTCTGGAAACTCTCCACCCCTTTCCCAAAATATTGATGAATATTCCACCCACAAGTTAACACATTATTAGAGATTAGCATAAAGAACAGACCCTAATCCTTGGATGATGCTATTCCTTATTGGAATAGTCCACACTCTACCAACTTTGAGAGTGTACTATAGTTTCTATACTCTGTCTTTAAACTCAGAGTCATGTCTACTCATGGAGATAGACCTCTTCTTTCTCTGGAACATACTTTCTCTTTGCAATAAAGGCTGCTCATGTCAATTTCCTTGTTCTTATGATTGTTCTGTCATATTGGCCTTGCTTGTGATTCTTCTAAGCAAGGAGCCAAAGAACTAGGAAAAACAAATGAACTCAACATAATCAACTAAAAGTTCGAATGTTTATAGCAGCACAATTCACAATTGCAAAGATGTGGAAACAACCCAAGTGTCCATGAATACATGAGTGAATTAATAAAATGTGATATATGTATACCATGGAGTTCTATTCAGCTATAAGAAACAATGATGATATAGCACCTCTTGTATTTTTCTGGAGAGAACTGGAACCCATTCTACTAAGTGAAATATCACAAGAATGGAAAAACAAGCACCCCATGTAGTCACCATCAAATTGGTATTAATTGATCAACACCTGTGTGCACATATAGTAACATTCATTGGATATCAGGCAGGTGGGAGGGGGGAGAATGGGATGGGTATATTTATACATAATGGATGCGGTGTGCTCCGTCTGGGGCACGGACATGCTTGAAGCTCTGACTCAGGTGAGGCAAAGGCAATATATGTAACCTAAACATTTGTACCCCCATAATATGCTGAAACAAAAAAAAAGTTTTGGTTGTTTTCATCTCATAATTGATGGCTCTGACATATTTGATAAATCACTATTTCCTAAAGTAAAGGGTCAGTGCAGCAGTCTATTATAACTCAAAATCTTTCTTATAACTTTTTAGACCTTTTCTATTCAATATAAAACACAAGGCAATAAAAGAACCTGTTGTTTTTACATTGACGTTGATGAAAATAAATAGGTTGTTCTTTCATGTTTCAGGTGCTCTGTCATTTCCCTTCTTGCTCCCAAATGAAAAGGAGAAAGGAGGGATGGAGTACACCAAGAGATGGGAATTCTAACTTTGATCCTCTCTGTGTAGCCTGAGGAAGGTACAGACTCTCCCTGGGTCTCACTGATAAAATGAGCATATTCAATTAGATTTTTAAAACGAGTTTTTGTTCAATAATACGATATGGGCTCTCATTCATGAGAGGTTAAAACTCTCCAGTCTTTTGCAGTGCTTGGATCTCCTATTATTTCTTCCTCCTCCTCTTCTCACTTCCTTGGCCTCACAGTGTGTGGTGCCCTTCACACAGAAAAGTAGTCAGGATCCCATGCACTTCTTTGCTGTCTGTCCTACTCCTCCCATAGAAGCCACATACTGCTGGGTCCTCTTAAGTGTACTTATTTTCCCATTTACCCAAAGTATTGAAAGATAACTGAGGAAAAGGTTCATTTTGCTTTCTAGGACATCCAGAGAACCCAGCATTTTGCCTGGCAAATAGATGCTCTAAAATATGTGTTGGATGATGAAAACATGTCCAAGTGTTCTGCATCTTTAATCTTCCTTGTGTGATGCTTTCCTTTGCCAAGAGTGCAAATCTCTGCTCAATTCTAATGTTTTCTTAGTTTAGCAAAGGCGAAGAACTTCCTTATGTAAATGCATTGCTAGGAGCTATGTGAATGTATTGCTTAAAACTAAGAGCAGCAGTAGAATCAATATCGAGGATATTTGCATGATACCAGTAAACAAAGGGAAAATTCTAAGGAGAAAGATGGGTCCAAGGCAGATCTCTTTAGAGACTTTTTTCTTTCTTGAACCATACAATGTAAAAATGCTGAATGTTCCTCTGTAAGGATTTTTTTTCTCTAATATATCTTTAGCAACCACAACATATTCTGGAACTATAGGATAGAATATTGTATATTGTCTGTGCTAATTGACTTAATATTATAATATTATTAATATGTGATTAAGTTATTTCTAAAATATATATTGAGAAAATGTTTTTTTCATATAAATAGTAAACATTGGGAAACAACAAAAACTCAAGAATCACTTACCTTTGACTTTACATATTGATAATAGAAGCTCAAATAATTTGAGTCTTACCCAGAGTCTCATAGTTAATCATGTAAACTTGGCTTCTTGAACTCCATTTCCACCTTGTTAATTCCACATCCTGTGACCTAACATATTTTTGTGTGCTTCTGTGACATTACAAAGACCTTTTTTCTCTGTGGAATATTATTTCTGTTGTTACAATGAAAGTCAAAGGGAATAATTTTATTTATAAAATTAGGTTTATACACTACTTATACAAACTGACTGCCATGCTGTAAAGTAAAATACATTTGCATTTATTTTTTCACCTCTAAATGGGTCATCCTATTTAACTCCTCTTTTAGGATTTGTAATATATTTTTGCAAAGAATATTCATAAAGAGAGTGATCTTCATTTGTTAAATGGCCATAGCAGCCACAGAGACACACAGTAAGCATCCTGTGTCCCTTAACCAAACATCTGAATTCAAGGAAGCAGGTGTAACCCCACAGTGTGACATTCTGCAAGGAGTTTTTTGGCTCTAATAGCAACACAGAAACTCAGCTAAGCAGTAGTGTGAAGAGAACTGCAAATCAGTGCCACACATTTTTCTTTTATGATTGTCACTCCAATGAACGTATTGATGCCTGGGCATTTTCAATCCCTCAATAGACCAGTTTGCCTTTCTTATTTTCATTGTACCCTTATTGGAATTTTGCTTGATTAAATAATTGACAATAAGTATCAGACAAAGGGATGCTCATTATTGTTGTAAATGTATCATCTTCATTTTCCAATTAGAATCAAATTTGTGATTTCAAGTCAGGGACATGAATTGTGGATATAATTTTGAAATAAATATACATTAAAATAATTTATTGTGTAGAATATTTCTTTAAATGTGTCCTCATGATCTAATTCCCTCCCAAGTCTCCACCTCCTGATGCCATCACATGTGGGGGTTAAGATTTTAACATATGAATTTTGGGGGACATAAACGTTCAGTCCACAGCAATGACAACCTGGTTAAGATGCCTTCTTGAGATTCAACTTGACTTCTCTGGCTCTTCCTAAAGAAGAAAGAGAGGTCTAAGTGTAGCTGAAACACCATCTAAGAAAATGTACTATGCTTCTACTGCCTTTATAAATGCCTCCTCTTAAGAGATTGTGTGCAAATTTAGATGAACCATGTATGAAGAAAAATTGGAACAGGCTGCTTTTAAATCATTAAAGCCAGTCCATTGGCCATTCTAAGTTTGTTTTTGCTCTGTGTGTTGTATTTCATTAATGTAAATTTACACTCAAGGCAGAGTGACAGTTTAAATAAGTATGATCTGATTGGAATTGAGAAGGATAGTTTAGATTAATGCTTATAAAATTTGGGGATGCTTAGGAATCACCTGGAGAGTTTGCTAATACAGATGTCTGGGTTCTCGTAGTTCTTCATGTAGTGGATCTGGGCTGAGGCTCCAGAATTTGCATTTGCAGTAAGATCTCAGGTGATATTGATGTTGCTTTCTATGGACTGCAGTTTAAGTAGCACTGGCCTAGATAACTTCCAAACATTACTCTGATGATAGTGGTTTTTGTCTAAGGGGATTAGAGAACACAGTTCTCTTATTAGTCCGTGCGTTGTCCCGGAGATCTGCTTGCCTTCTTTTTCACAGATACCTGTTCTCTATTCTGTTTAGTGTTCTTTCTTGGAAAGGAATTTTTCTGAGATTCCATTATTGCATATCTTCAATCATCTCTCAAATAGGCTCTGGACTGCCAAATAGAGGATTTTCCCCCCTCGTAGGTACACAGGGAGCTGAAAAATAATTGCTAAAATACAGGCTATACGGGCTACTAATGCTAACTTACATTTAGAAATTCTAGGATTTTGTGCTAAGAAGGCTTTTATTAATTGCCCGATATTTTAGTACAGCACCTGGTCTCATACCTGGGACACAGTGGGTCCTTAAAAGCCAGCATTGTCAAATGAGAAGTGGAATGACAAACAGTTTTAAGCATTGTGGTTAAATTGCTTTTAGGCCTTTCCCTACACTGATGGAATAGATAAGAAAATGCTTTCTCATCTACTAATACAAATGTTGTGCACTTGCTTGGCTAAACGGTACTATATTATTATTGCTTTGTGAAGTTGAATATGGCTTGGGGAGCCGGATCTGGACAGGGAGTATATTTTTCATACGTACTCAGGGGCAAATTATGTTTAGTAAAGTGTTAAAATGCCTTTCCCTATTAGCTTAGCTCTGTCAAAGAGTTTGAATTAGACCATTTTTCAAATTTGAAAATGCATTATACTCTCATTTTACATTTCTTTTGAACTTTCTGCAAATGCTTTCATAAGCATTATCTTGCTTTTCTGCATAACACTATTCAGAGGTGTATGACCAAGTAGTGTTATCCTCATTGTACAGGCACATAGAAGTTAATTGACTTTCTTCAGGTCATGGAGAAGTGGGAAAGCTAGCAATAAAAGAAACATTAGCTTGATTTTTTAGAGTGTGAACACAGTGGCTGCCACAAAACTCCTAACCTTGTCCTTCCACCACCAAACACAAAATATCCTCTATCCAGGAGACAGACTATCTGTTAAGAAATGGGACATGGGCCTCTGGAAAATTGTTTGCATGGATTACAACAGGTAGAATTTAGGGTCAAGTAAAAGCATGATTCTGCCTGTAATTTCGTAAAACATTAAAAAACACTTTTTAGAGTAAAAAAGATTTAGGTAATTCCCAAATCATAGAGAAGTTGCTTAAAATTGTTTATCATTTTGGTTTAAAATTTGTGTATACCTTTTAGGCATCTAGACTCACACACAAAACCTCATTTCTTTTAGAGTATGTTCTGAATAATACCGGAAGGCAGTCTGCTATGGGCCCCTCGTGCTTCTACGTGTCTCGCTAAGTATGTCAGAACTCCCAGGTCATGACCATTCTTTCATCCTGGACACTTATCTAGATTGTTTATGTAGCTGGCACTTCTGCAAAGAGAGGTAATGCCTCACAGGAATGAATTACATAGTCCTGCAAAGTTTTTGGTTTCCTTTTGGACAAAGAACAGACTTGCTTCCTGCTTGCTATAAAAGCCGTAGTTTTCTCAAGCTCAGAGTTCTTCAGCTACAGTGTAACCCTTTGTTTGCATAGACGTCTGGGCCCATCACGTTGCACCATGGACTTTGGGGCAAGGGAAACCAGCAGAAATATGCTGATACCCCTGCTATTGCTTTTGCTGTGCATAAAAAAGTCCTTTGTCTGTGATCCAAAAGTCTCTTGTCTTCTGTCAACAGCCATGGATCAGTGACAGGCTAGTTTGTGTGTTTATTCCAGTGGGAAATCAAATCTGTGACTTCTATTAATAGCTCTCTTTGATAGTATAAAACATATTTAAATGAGGAAAAGTCCCTGCAGCTATACTTGTTTTTTTCTCTAGTATATCCTTCCCAATCTTTAGGTTATTTCATGGAAAACGTTTTATTTCAGACTTATTATGATGTTGGATGAGTTAAATGAGAGTTTTGAAGGTAAAATTGCATAAAATGACAGTGTCAAAAGTGCCAGAGATTTGGCCTAGGAACCAGGAAGACATATTTTCTGCCTCTTGAGTCAATTATTTGATGTCTGGTAGCAGCAATATCAATCAGGAGTTCTGGGTCTCAGACAGCCGTCACAAATGCAAATGTCTACTACTGTATATAGGAGCTGAAGATGAACTCTGAACTGGGCTAAGGCAATATGGGCTGGACTAACAACAGTATTTGCTACAATTAGACATGATTACAAGGTATCACTCTTCTGCTGTTGCCATTTTTGTCATGAGTAATCTGAAAGCAAGAGCTGTGTGGTGTTTATCCCTGTTCCCCTGCATCGCCAATCATAAGGCTTTCAACGTAGAAGTGTTTATTAAATGCCTATCAAATAAATGAAATCAACAGCCTGATTTGAGGAGGCTGTATGTGATAGTCTGAAGTTAATCTGCCCCTGTTCAAATCTCAGTTCTGTCACTTATTAACAGCACACTTGGTTAGTCAATTTTTTTAATCCCTTAGTGTCCTTGTTTATAAAGATGAAATAATAGTATCTAACTCACAGTTGTGAAACTTAGGACTCAGCAAATAATCAGTAGTTATCAGTTGTTATTGACACAAAAGTATTAAAACCACATAAAACTCCATTTCTAAAATATGCAAGAAAAAAAACACTCTTGATTTGTTCTAAATTGTTTATAGTAATTATTGGTCAAAATTTAGATTTATATTTTAGTATTTTAGGATCATATCTTAATTCTTAACTCTAAGTTCATCATAAACTCACCTGATCTTTAGTTATATTAAATGTGGATGCATGCTCTCTTGTAGGCTGGATGAAATTTAAATATTAAGCTAGATTTTCATCTCTCATAATGATTACCCACACTTTGGCGACATAAAAATCTTCCCACTCCTTTGTGTAAACATTTCCCCCGCATTCACCACTTGCCCAACAGCATAGCTAGTTCTGAGTCAAAATCGACACTGGCTGTCAATTTGGTAGACACAACATCTGGTTACTTCCATATTTACCATTTGTGGAGGTGAAAGTGGCATATTTCATTCGGAAAATGTGTCATTGGGTTCTGTAGACCCTCTACATACTCCTCCTTCTGAGGACGTGTTTCCAAACTCTTCTTATTCCTACTTAAATTTTGAAACCTCCTAAAGAAAACTTTACTCCTAGATTGAGACTGTGTCCTTACCCATCATGTAGTTGTTTCATTTTACAGCACTCTTAAAAAGCATAATGTCTTCTATAATATCTACAATCAACACAGATAATGTTATATTACCCAAATTGCTGGAAATCCATTATGCCCTATATATGGAGTAAATGAGCGGGAAATCTACACAGCTGCTGCTAACTACTCTTTTAGACTTCCCTATAGTTAAGTAATGAATCTTTATCGACTTCCTGAATAATTTACTCCTAAATGCATTAAATTGAATGTAAAAGGAAGTTTTACGAAATGAAGACAAACCAGTTCTGGGAGTTGGTGATAATCTTAAAACTTCCATAATGTTCTTCTTTAAAAAAAAAAAGTAAATATCATTCAGTTTTTCTCCTCTGGTCTGAGCTTTAGGTGATATAAAAGCATTAGCCTTAGAAACACTTGAGAACAAGAACAACAACAGATCTATAATTACTGGTATGAGTATAAAATCCAATCCACTACAAACAGGAGAGCAGAAGCTTCTGTAATTAGAATAAAAAGTGTGTTGGCCACACTAATTTTGCTTAATTAAATATTTATTTTAACCCAGTACCTTAAAAAGATCATCTATTGTAAAAAAAATACAATAAAGAGAAGAAAATCAACTTTACAGGCTTATTAAAAATGATGAAATAATTGAATGAGGGGCTGGTCCTAGGCCAAACTTGTTATCAAAGCTCATGTTTGCAGCTATTCCCGATTTCATTTCTCCATTTTTAACAGCTCTTTGCTCTCTTGGTTCTTCATGATGATGTTCATGTTCTTCAAAATTCAGAGTTAGAGGGAGTCTTGGAAGTTCTTTGGTGATATTCTTCCATTTATTTTTTTTTTAATTAACCAAAACCACAAAACTTTATTCCTGGAATTGGACCAAGTATCTAAGAAAATGAGACCAGATCAACCCAGCTGACATATGTGTCTTAGACCAGTTGGCTAGTTAGTGGCAGGGCACAAGACTGAAACTAATCCAATTCTTAAAAATCACTATTTAATACACAGAATCATCAAATGAAATCCTTTCTAGATAATCTTGGTGGAGGTATTGCCTCAGTGTTCAGATCCAGTGTCCTCTGATGGACCTAACACCCTTGAGCCCTGCTTTCCCCACATGTCTTCATAAATTTCCTGTCCTTACACCTCAAGGTGATGAATAACTAATAACATAGAATGGGCAATAAATAAATATGTAATCTCTGCAGAGTCAATATTTATATTTTAGTAGGGATTTCTGGGGATACAGACATTTAATGAAAAAGAATTCATTTCCCCTGCCATTTCAGGCAATTTGATAAACCCACAAAAGATATTTTTGAAAAGGCTAGCTACTCAGTAGCTCTCAAATTGGAACTATCAGGAAGATAACAACTGAGGCTACTGAGATAACTAATGAGGCTATGCACTCAGTCAGCTTTACAAGAAAGGGTTACAGCTGTGCACCAATAAACAAAGACCAATTATTCACACGGCGCAAACTGTGCAGTTTACCATCCTTAATCACTGACGCTTTTATTCTTTGGTGAAGATTGATTTACTCTCTTTACAAAAAATGAGAATTCTAGGAGTCAAATATTGAGTTTTAAAAGACCTGAGTTAAAAAACAGCCTGGCAGTATAATTAAATCCTACTCGTGGTTCTAACAGAGAATAGAAATCATCGTCCATTGTTGCCTAGACTCTTGTCTATTTCAATTTTATTTCCATGCCATCATTTAAATCATCGAAAAATGATATTGCACAATACCCTTATTTTGTCACTTAAACTCTATTGCAACTGTCTGTTTCCTTGACTATATTTTCTCAACAACTCTCAGCTCTTTGAAAACTGGCATGAAGTTGATTAACTGTTTATTTCCAGTTAAGCAATGGTTCCCAAACTTTTTGGCACCAGGGACTGTTTTCATGGAAGACAATTTTTCCACAGACTGGAGAGGGGTAGGAGATGGTTTTGGAATGATTCAAGTGCATTACATTTATTGTGTACTTTACTTCTATTATGATTACATTGCAATACATAATGAAATAATTATACAACCCACCATAGGTTGGGGACCCCTGTCTTGTAGCACCCAACACAGAATAAGAGCTGCTCAAAACTTTTCTGTTTAATAAAATAACCTATATTAATTACTTTGATAAATAAGAAAAAAACATCATATAAAATACCTTAAGAGATCAGCTCTCTTTCCTTATTAAAGTTGTTCTAATTTTTGGTTAGCTTCTAATTCCTTTATAACATACATTTTAAAAACAGCAAGTGTCTACTTAAATTGGAAATATCCCTATCCTTGATTCAACAGAATAATTTAGTGATTCACTTATTTTTGCTGACTAAAAATAGACGTATCAATTTATTTTATAAAGTGAAAAGAATTATTCTGATATAATAAATAGAACAAAATATGATTGTATATTCTTAAGAAAAAGATAGAAGACTTCATATCTTTCTAGTTCTCTGACCTTTCAAATAAAAGTGATAAAATACCCTTTTCCCAACCAAAGTTCTTCTGATATCAGAGCAAAAAGGATATGTCACATACAAACAGCATTCAATGATATGTATAGACAATATAATACACCATAGAAGTTCTGTGTATGATGAAATATGACAACAATAACCTGTCTTTTATAAAACGCATAGGTTGAGGAGATTATATTAACAAATAAATTTATTTTCTTAAAAAATTTAATTGGCAAAATTCTAATACACACACACACATACACACACACACACACACACACACACACACACGTGTGTGCGTATTCCTGTCAGCAAATCAGCTCATTTGCCTTTGGTTACTAGGAGCTCAGCTGATAACCAAAGGCAGAATTTAATCTTGACATTAGCAAACTATATTTATTTTTAAGGTGAAAGTAGTGATTGGATTTAATTACAATGAAACTTTTGTTCAAAGGAAACCAATAACAATGTGTTTACCTCAAATTTACTATTTTTATAAGAAAAATAGAAAGTTTTGAGGGAAAGTTAACATTAATAGATCATCTTAAATCCTTAATTTGAAATGCTATTTCAAGTAATCACACAATAAGAAATGGTATGAAGTACTAGAGAGAAATAGGCTGGGAGTCAAAAAACGTAATTCTAGATACATCTCTACGACTAATTAAGTATATATGGCCTTGAGCAAGTTACTTAATTTTGTTGGTCCCCACCAAGTACTACTGATTCTTCATGGTGAATACTTCTCAGTCCTTTAAGGATTTTTATTATCTGTGTTATTACAAATTGATAACTGCTGTCATTGGCTTTAATCCACTGTCTCTCTGTCTCCCTTTGGACCACAAACTCTGCCCCTCAGCCCAATCCTATTGCTGCTTTTCACACCTCTGCCAGAATGATTTTTCTATCAAGAATCTCACTCAGCAATTTAAATCCTTCAAGATACACATAAACATCTCACCTGGGCCAGGAAGGCCTCCCAGGCCCTGGTCTCTGCTCTCTCTTTGATGCTCCAGTCTATCACTCCCCATATGCAACAAGTTATCAGAACAAGTTATCAGCCCACATGGAATCACTGGAATTATTTGCTATTCCTTTTACACCTTGTTAATTGCTCTTTCTCCTTACGATGTCCCTCTGTCATTTACCTGGCTAAATTGTTTACCATTCTTTAATCTAAAAGCCACTTTGTGAAGTCTGCCCTGACCACTTCAGGAAAATCATATTACAGGTAGACTGAAGCCGATCTTACATATCTGCTCTCATAGTTTTCTGTATAGATTATTCCTGTAGATGGTCATTTCATTTTTATTCTCCAATATTACACCATTAATAATGTTTAATCTTATGTCTCTCTTGATAGACCGAGAATTTTAAATGTGAGATTTTTGTCTTTTTTTCCTGTCTTCATCCTCATGAATAATACAATATATGTCTCAATGTAGGCATAAAATATGCATTACTATAATCAATACATAGAATCTGTTGTCCAGGCCGGGCGCGGTGGCTCACGCCTGTAATCCTAGCACTCCGGGAGGCCGAGGCGGGCGGATTGTTTGAGCTCAGGAGTTCGAGACCAGCCTGAGTAAGAGTGAGACCCTGTCTCTACTAAAATTAGGAATAAATTAATTGGACAACTAAAAATATATAGAAAAAATTAGCCAGGCATGGTGGCACATGCCTGCAGTCCCAGCTACTCAGGAGGCTGAGGCAGGAGGATCGCTTGAGCCCAGGAGTCTGAGGTTGCTGTGAGCTAGGCTGACGCCACAGCACTCACTCTAGCCCGGGCAGAAGAGTGAGACTCTGTCACACAAAAAAAAGAAAAAAGAAGAAGAATCTGTTGTCCATTTTGGTAACATGAGTGTTCTGAAAGTATAATGCATGATCCATGATTGTGTTTCCTAAATTCTCTGAATAACCTAAAATTCTGTACATGGATGTGCATGTGTACCTGTATGCTCAGGAAAATGTCCATAGTTTTATCAGGTTTCCAAAAAGATCCATTACTGAAAGATTGCATCTAGTTCTAGCATGGGATGAGTCTAAATTTATGAACCAGCCACAAAGTACAATAATAAAATTACCTCCAAGCCAGACCCTTCCTACCTAATAGACAAGAAGCCATGAAATCCATCCCTGGCTTTATATTCCTCCATTGAATCTTTACTCTGCCACTTCATGAGCCCAGGGAAGCAAAAACAGAAGCAGTGCTATACTTTGTACTCTTTTTGAGGCTTTGAAGAATATTATAATCAGATTTGTGCTTCAGAGAGATTTGAGCAGAGAGATGGACCAAGAAATTTTGCCATAAGAATCTGAGCAGTGAGAATTTGTCTTATGTTGGTCAATTTGCTTAAGTGTCTAACCTTGTAGCAAAAATTTCCTACTTGTACTCAGACATTCCATGGAATTAAACAGAATATTCTCAACTGACTTTCAGCATTTAAGAAACTAATTTTCAGTTTGTGACTTTATTGAGCCTCATATTAGCATTTTGTTTGGAAAATCATTAGTTTCTATTTGCTAAAAGAACATTTTCCTTCTCTAATTCTGAATTGAATATTTTCCTTCATTGTCTGGTCTTAAAAATGGCACTTTTATTAACAAACACATCAATTTATGTTTCAAAAATGCATGCATTTAAATAATATATTTCTAAATGCAATAAAAAGCTGTATTTTAGACCATTTTTTTCCTGATAAGGTCAAATAGGTTTTAACTTATTACATGTTCTTGTCATGATTTTGTTTACTTGAATTTCTTTATTTTTGTGGCAGTATAATTACATATGAATATTGACTCAATTGTAGAATATGAATTAAAGCATGCTAGTCACAATCTTTGTGTGAAAACACAATTTATCATTCAATAACAGCCAGAGAATTCTTTTAGGAAAGTGATTTGAAAGATGATAGTTTGTTGGAAACAAATATTAACTGTGTTATATTGAAAATTATAGCATCATTGTTAATGAATGTCCTTATATTAACTATCAATCACTAATACAGCCTGTAAAATGGTTTAGGACATTGAAAAAATATATCAAATTTGGCATTGCTCAATGTTTTTAGAAATGCAGGTCAAGTTCAAATATTGAAATCTTGCACTTTATACTAAATATTTAGCCTCCTATTTTGTGAACTGCTTCCAGAGACATGGCTATGCCATTAATTAGTACAAAAACTATGTGTATAGATTATTTTTGTTCTTAGAGTGACAGATGAAAGAGAAATCAACTTTGGAATACTATGCTTTTCATAATTCTTTCTTAAACTAAAAATATTAATCATTATTCAAATAATCAATAATCAAAATCACACATTTTTCGTGTGTTGTTGTTTTTTTTTAATTTCAAAGAAAACATACGGAAGCTACCTTGTACAACAGATAACAGTGGCTGCTCTGGTTGAAGAATTTAATTGAAGCATCCGGATTGAGACCCGGGGCCATTTCTTCTTTACTGTGCATCCTTTGAAAAATACTGGTATAGATCATTGATAACTTCTAGCTGGCACCAAGTTTTACCAGTAGGGACATATAAACAACAGTCTTTAGGTGAATTCAAACTTTTAGTTATAGTTAAAATTATACTTTCATAAATTCAAGTCTTTATTAAATTAACTTAATTTTGATTTTTTTGTTTACTATAAGAATAATTTTAACTCTCCTACAATGATTTTAAATGTTGAAAAAAGAGGAACTAGTAATTTCTGAATACATTTCAGAAAATTATTTGTGGAATTTATGTTAAAAATTCTTAAAGATCATTATGTATGTCATGGGGGCTTTGCTATCTTTCTTTATTACCTATTCTATAGCTTTTCCTGTGAAATTACATCTATCTTTCCCAAGACTCTATAGGATCTTTGCTAACCCTATGAGGTACTTTTTGATTATTTTAGTTATTCATTTATTTGACAAATATTTATTAAGTGCCTACTATGTACCAGATTCTGTCCTAGACACTAGGATATGACAAAGAATAAAACATGAAAAATATTCTTATCTCCATAGAACTTTAGAATTTACATTTTAGTAGGAAGAGATTGTCAGTAAAAGAGCACAAATTAAAAATGTACTATAAATAATTATGTAAACATACTAAAACTATATTGTGTGTATATAAATGCTATGGAGAAAAATAAAAATAAAGCAGAAGAAGGGGAACATTGTAGGGAGAAGGGATTGTGAAATATTAAAATGTTTGGGAAATGTCTCATTCTGGTGAGAACTGGGCAAAGATCCTAAAGGGGTAAGAGTGAGCTACACAGATAATTGTGGGAAGAGAATTCTAGGCGGAGTAGACAGTATAAAAACCCTAATGTAGGAGATACCTGTGGTTTTCATGTTCCAAAGAACACCTGGAAAGTCATTGTGCTTGAGCAGAGCGAGCAGTGGTTGGAGCCTTGGAGTGGAGGCTAACGATGTACTCAGGGGCATGTTGTAATGGACCTTCTAGGCTACTGCAAGGACTTTTTCTCTTTTGGGTTTTTTTTTTTTGAGTGATTTGAGAAGCTGTTGATGAACTTTAGTAGGGGGTTCACTCTGGTTTCTGCGTTGGGGATTAAGAGTAGAAGAGGATCAGGACAAACACGCACCAGTTAGCAGGCTGTTGCAATAATCTAGGCAAGAGGCACGGCCAGCCTGGGCCGGGTAGGATTCTGAATCTATTTTGAAGGTAGCCCATAGGATTTTCTGATGGCTTGAGCGTAGGATATGAGACAAAAACAAATCCCTCCTTTTTGCTAAGCTTTAAAAAACAAGATTATAGGTAATCATTTGTAAATAAAGTTCTGAACTTATACAGTAGTTTACTTATAAGACTTTGGTATGGAAAGTCTTGGCATGGAAAATACTAATAAGACTGTCTGATTGAGAAATGCACCTGATAAAGTTAGGAAGAAAAAGCACTTTTAGAAATGAAGTATTATTTACACACACACACACATACACACACACACATACACCTAGTTTTTTGTGAAGGAACAAAATATCAGCTGGCAAAGTAAGAATTTTTAAAAATTTTAATTTTAATGTTCTGATTATAGTGCAGAGAGATATAAATATTTAATATATCATACTGTATCCTAGTAAATTTAGAACTTTAGTATTATTTTTTATATCTTAATTTTATATTCAAATACATTTTTAATCATTAAATCAGGAAGACATTAAGCACTCTTAGAGTTTAAAACCAAGAGTCATATATCATTAAGATATGTTAAAGACCAACGTGTCTGCTGTGTTTGTAAAGCATATATATATAAAAATAATTAAAAATCCCACATTCTTGCTACATGATTCCCAGACCAAAAAATATATATAATTTTCCAACCCATTCATTTTATATAATCTTAATTAAATGGCCAAATATCATTTTGATTTTTTAAAAGACTGAATCAAATAATTGAAGAGCAATGTATCTGTGTATGTATGTGTGTGTGTAAGTGTGTAAGTTTTTCGAGCAATTCAGCACAAAATTTAATTCCTGGATCTCTGACAGCCAAAGGGGAAAGAAAGGCATTATTAGTTATATCTGTCACATTAGTTAATAAAAGAACATAAAAATCAAAGATATTTAGGGCCCATAAGTATTTTGGTAGGTTTCAACTTAGAGACAAAGGTGTAGATTTTAAATAGCCAAATTTACTTTAATGAATGGTGCTTTTAATAAAAGTTTCAGGCAAAAATTGGATTCGATCGAATTTAAAAAACTTTTCATGATATTCATTTTCATACCAGGTTAGAACTTGTGATAAAAAAAATATATATATATATGACATGTTGCCCTCAAAACTTAGCTTAGTATTGTAAGATGTTAAAAGGAGAGGAGATTGAGAGATGAGAGTGGTCTGCAGACGACAATTCAAACAATTGCCTTGTAAGTAGGTTAGACTTTACTCTTTTACGCAAGTGATGATTTCTTGTGAAAAGTTTTAATAAGAGGCATTGTGGAATTGAATTTTTAAAATAATTTCACTCTGGTAATGCATGAAGAATGGTTTGGATAAATGCTGAAATTGAAATCAGAAAATCCAGTTAAAAATCGATTCTATATATTATATATCTGAAAATCTATATCCAGTAGATAGGCCAATATTACTCAAAATACGGACCACAGATGCTGACATTAAAAAACATCTGCTGCTAAGAAGGCAGAGAGAAGTCCAGCTCCCTGGCCAGAAACCGAGGTGTGATTTTTCAAGCCTGATCATAGGTGATGAAAAAGGCTTTACTCAACAGGCCTCACGGGGAAGCTGCTCTCCCCCAGCAGAGTTGGTGCACATTGCAGTCTCTGCAGGGTGTTATCATCAAGGTCTCAGGCCCCCCGTATAACCATGCTCTTATGCATAGCTGCATTCCTAGCCTACTGCCTCCTGTGCATTGGGCATCTTCAGTAGAGACTATCATCAGGTGCCTCTGCTAAGACGTCCTTATTAGGGGAAGAGGGGAAGCTTGAAGACACTTTTCTCCACTCTGACTCAGTACTCAGTACTTCATCACTCCTAATCCTTTCCTTCTGAGCCCAACCCCTGGGTTAATAAAACTGAAGGAGGCTTTTGTCCTGGCTGCCCATGTCTGTGCTGATGTACCTGACCCTCAACCAGTTCCCTTCCGTGGGGGAAAAATGGAACACTGGAGAGTTGGTGCTTTCTCCAGGTTAGCCTCTTGCTTATACTATCACAGTAAGTGGTTAAAGACTCAGCTGCTACTCTTATTTGGCTTCTTGTCTTAATCAGCTGCCCTGGCACCTAGCAGCTCAATTCAACTCTCTCCAGCTAGCTCAGCTTTTGACAGGCAGCTTACTGGTCTCCATTCCAATATACTCAGTTCAGGATTTGTGGCAGCGGGCCCAGAAATCTGCATGTTTAACAAGCTCCCCAGGTAACTATTCTGTGTACTTTATTAAAACTGCTGGTCAAATCAATAGATGAAAAGGGCCTGCACTCAGCCCTTGCTTCTTTATGAGGGGGAAGAATTACAGAAATATTAAGGGTCAGAGTGAGAATTAGAATCTTATTAAAATTGTGGAAGTAGGAAAACTGATGAGGCAAAAGTGAAAATAGAGGAGAAGAAGCTGGGTGGACACACTGCATTTTCAGATACATGTACGGTGTTCAAGAACGAATTTTTAATCATGCAGTTACATGAATTAGGTCTTAGGGAAAGTCTCACATGTGAGAAAATGATTTGGGAATCAGCAATATATATGTAGGGGAGAGGGAAGGTTAAAACTATAATAGTCAATGAGAAAACCAGGATGATAATATGCAGTGAAAGAGACAAGGGTGGATAATGAAATCCTTGAGAGCCATTTGATAATTAGGCAGAAGGTCCAGGGGCAGCTGAGAATGGCCACTCTTCTTTGTAAGCATTTCTTTCATGGGCTCTTGATAAATCCAATAATATAATGTGAACTTGCAATTATGTGCAAGTATTTATTTAGATAAGTCAAGTGATGTTTCCCAGCTACATAGTTTTTTGGAGATTTGACTTAAAAAAAATAAAAGAATAATTATTCCTTTGGGTTCCCCCATTGGTGTGCCAATTATTTCAACTGAACTTTTCACAGGAGATAGCTGCACAGTAGATAATTCAAAATTAAGACACTAGTTGACAATGGGGATTTAGGTTTCCATGGCTCTACTCAATGAAGGGCTGACATAAGTATATCCACCCCTAAATCAGTATTTATTTTCATCTTTTATGGCTTCAACTTAGATAAATAATTGATAAGTAAATAAAAATTTGCTTGGATAACATTTAAATTTAATACATTTCTTAGGAACATTCCCAGAAGTCTGTTTAATATGTTCTGTTGGAGACTGTTCTCGGTATTCCTTGTTTCATTTCAATCTTTCAATAAATTGCCTCAGTGATTTTCATTTCCAAGTTGAAAGAATTGTTAGACTACAGGCACCCTGAAATTCATTTAAAATAAATACTAAAGAGTTGTAAAATTTATAGGACAAGCTGGGCCAGGAGTAGATTATAGTATTATTTATTGCTTTTTAAGAAATTATTAGTAATATTGACAGGATGTCCAGATGCCCTAGTTTGTCTGGAACCAAGAGAGTTCCCAAGGTGGGTGACTTTCATTTTTTAAAAGTAGGAAAGTCCCTCACAAACAGGGACAAGTGGGTCACCCTGTTAAAATATCTGCAAACACTGGAAGTTTGATTTGCTTTGTATTTGTGTGCATGTGAGAGAGGAAAGAGAGAGAATGAGAGACTGCTATTTGCCCCACAAAATTTATACTCACCTGTTAAAAAAATAATAGAGATTTAGTAGGCAAATGGCAACCAGCTAAAAACATTTTCGACCTCCCTTGCTGCTACGTTTGTAACTACATTCTGGCCAATGAGATGTGAGCAATGACGATTTGTGAAACTGCTGGATTATGTTCTTTAGAGGAAGTTATTTGCCCTCCATAACCCTTTCCCCCATTGCATTAGCTGAGATGTGATGGCATCTGGGGCAGTTGTCTTGGATCAAAAGATAGAAGTCATGTTTTGAGAGCAAAAGGGCTGCCCTAGTCGCCATGGATGTATCATATTTAGTTATTATGCAACTGATAAGTACACTCCTATTTTATTTAGAGGTCTATTACAGCAACTTTCCCTGTACCTTAAAACAGATGTTTTGTTGTTGTCACTATCCTTGGCTTCTGATTTGCTTGATCTTTTCCTATTTCTCACCTTCTCCTTTGGCCCCTAAGTGTGAGCATCTTTTTCCTCCTCATCTTCATTAGTGGCCGCATTTATTAAACTCTATGATATGCATCACTATATTAGTTTATTGGATATGTTAGAGGAGATAAAAAAAATTTAGAAAATATTTTTTCCCCTCTTAATAAAGGCTTTCTTGCAAGATTGCTATCCTGCCTAGCACTGAAATATTCTGTCTTTGGTGTGAACGTATCCTTGTATTTCTTCTGTATTATAATGCTTTGGAATGTACTTTCTTCATGACAGATAGATAAGGTAATAGATGGGTAAATATTTATAAGACAGGAATAAAGACAAGATCCTGGGGACAAACATATGAAGAATAATGCCATAGGTAGATTTTTTGTTAAGTAAAAATGAAGAACAAAATAAATTTTAAAGGCACAGACTAGGAGGATTGTGAACTGACCCACATAGAACTTTTCCCCCAATTTTGCATGTGACCAAGGCTGTGAACTTCCTCATTTGAGAATGTTCCCTTCTCTGCAGTCAGGAAGCAAGATTTTGATGACCTAAATCCCTGTGCCAATGCAGATGGGTGACAATTTTGAAAAACATGTTTTCTGACTCAGGAGACACAGGTGAGACCTGATCCAAATATCACATGCCTCTCTTGGAGAAAAACCAATGTGGGTGCCCAGCAACAATTGGTTCATCAAAGTGAGTTCACCTAGAGCTCATTCTGTTACTATCAGTATTTTCTTCATTAAACAGGTCCCAGGTCTGGAGTACTAGAGTCTCTCTCCAATTGAGGAATGAAGAAAAATATCAGAGAGTTAAGTCATGTATAACTAATAAGCCAAGAATTATCAAAAAGTCCCCAAACAATAAATGTTGGCATGGATGTGGAGAGATAGGAACACTCATACACTGCTGGTGGGATTGCAAACTAGTGCAACCTCTGTGGAAAGTAATATGGAGATACCTCAAAGAGCTACAAGTAGAACTATCATTTGATCCAGCAAGTCTGTTACTGGGTATCTACCCAAAGGAACAAAAAGACATTCTATAAAAAAGATATCTGCACTAGAATGTTTATAACAGTACAATTCACAATTGCAAAGATGTGGAAACAACCCAAGGGCCCATCAATACATGAGTGGATTAATAAAATGTGGTATATGTATATCATGGAGTTCTACTCAGCCACAAAAAACAATGGTGATCTAGCACCTCTTGTATTATCCTGGATAGAGCTGGAACCCATTCTACTAAGTGAAGTATCACAAGAATGAAAAACAAGCACCACATGTACTCATCATCAAATTGGTATTAACTGATCAACACTTAAGTGCACATATAGGAATAACATTCATCAGGTGTCAGGCAGGTGGGAGGGAGGAGAAGGGGATGGGTATATACACACCTAATAGGTGCAGTGCACACCATTGGGGGATGGACACACTTGAATCTCTGACTCATGTGGACACAGGCAACATATGTAACCTAAACATTTGTACCCCCATAATATGCTGAAATACAGAAAACAAAGTGAGAAAAAAAGAATTTTACTACCATATTTTTAGGTATATAAAAATGTAAACTTTCTGATTTTTCCTATAACTGGGCTTAATTTCTGTTTTGAGTTTTCATTTCCACTCATGAAGAAAATGTGATCTTGTCACTTAATCATTTAAATGGCTTTCCTCAGTCATATCATCTATGAGTCCATTTCAGGATTTCTTCTTCCGTCCTTTTCACTAGTGGCATCTGGGTTCAGCAGAGGCATACCTGATGTTATGGTACGAAGTGAACAATATCTGTCAGTATCTGTACATACTGTTTCCGTCTAGGTTGTAATTCATCTTGTCCTGGATTTCTCACATCTTTGCATTGACGTCAACTGAAATGGTCCCCTACGATCCAATCAGAGACTGGATGCAGACATCTAAGCAGCATCTTCTGCTGTGGAATCCTCCTGTTCCAGCTGTGACAATAAAGAAGGCCCCTTGATTCTCCTTCTTTGGCTAATCTCTAATATTAGCTGAGAAGTTTGTCTGCTCTTCCTATCACTCACCACCAAGATCCTCTGGATCTGTGACACCTCATCTACAGCCTTTCCTGGCCTGGCTACCCTGAACCCCAAACACACACATAAAGGTACAATCCCCTGTGTGTGGGTCTACCAAAACTACCCCATAATCACATGTAACTATTAATTTTTATATAAATATTATTCTACCTTGTTCCAAATGAGATAACTTTATTGCTTCATTTTATGGGGAATAAATCTGGTTAGCAAATTATTCTTTCAATTCTATCTACTCTTTGTGTCAGGACCTAGCTCTTAAATTTTGACATTCCTGAATTAACTCCTTTCATTTCCCTTTGTATTTCTGAGTGACTGTCCTTTCCATTGGGCAGGAAGTCAGAGGTCCAGTTTGAGTGAAAGAGGAGTGACCTGTTATGCTAAGAATTTGCAATCCCAGAGAGATATATTACAACATCATATGTCATTCTACTACATGCATTTCCTATTTGAATCAGTGCACCTAATCAATAGGACTCTGATAACAAGCCTAGTTCCCAAGTGTATTACTATGCTCATCACTGCTCAGAATAGTCAGGTGAGTAGTGCTAGTCCTGTCTTGACCTAGATCCAACGAGGGCATCTGTCACAAATAAGGATGTAGGGTTAAGTTTTATTGTTATTTTGTTTTTATCTGTAATTCTTCTCTTCCACCCTCTAGTTTTCTTCCTCTAACAAGAAAGCAAATTAAATTTGCATTTATTATGTTACATCTACTCTGTAAGTGGACAGTTGAAGTTCATGTTGCTTCTTTTCAGTAGATAATGAAATCTAAATTTTGTCTTTTCTGTAACCAAAAAATCTTACATTGCTGGGGGTCAGAAGATGCATAGAACCTAACAAATGATATCTTAGTGACCATCAACTTCAGTGTGTTCATTTTATTCTTGGAGATTCTTTAGAGGAAGCTCTTGGCACTGGGAGAGGACATTTCAGTAATTTATAGGATTCCTCAGCCCACGCACATACTTCAAAAAGGGCAGCACTGTCTCACTCAGACTTTTTTAATGGAATTCTGCATGAGATTTTGATTGGAAAATTTCTTTATATCTTATTTATAGTTTTTACAACTACAGTAGTTTGACACTGAAAAAAAGTGAATTTTTCTGCCCAAAGTTACAACCTAGTTTACTTAACTTAAAACTAAGTTCCAAAATTTAAATAGAGTTTGTTAAGGAAAACTAAATAACCAGTAAACTATACTATATTAATAGATGACTTTAAGTTGAAGTAGTAACTAAATGGTTTTAATTAGATGTGAAGTAATATTAAAAATATATAATTTCAAATTATTTCTCTTTCCAGTGCTTTTGGCAAGAAAGTAGTATTTATCCACAATGCCAAAATTGGAAGTACTAATTGGTCTTAGCTTAAATTACTGAAATGTAGTTAAACTATAATTAAATTGAAAATCAATAGCTAAAATAATCAGGAAAACTTGTTAATTTAGGAACAAATTGATTTTATTTTTTAACTTTCTGTGTAATTAATTTATGAAACAAACTGTATATAAAATTTAGTCCACCACACTCTATTTTTATTCTAAACAAAATCTGTGCAGTTATAGACATAGTGTAATTATTTTAGTTGTGTGAATATATATTACTATGAAATGCAAACTACTTAATAATTTTACAAAATGTTTTCATTTTGTAGTAAGGATTGAAAATGTCTGGGCAAGAGTGTTTCTGTATCAGGGTAGCATCTTTAAATAAAACCTCATAAAAATACTCTAATACTGCATGTCTTGATTTTAAATAAAATGAATACATTAAAGTGATAAATAAAATCATTCTCCAAAAATACATTGAAATAGAAAACAGAAGGTTTCAGAATTCCTTGAGCAAAGTAAATCATTTCAATAGTAGAACTTCGTTAGAAACTTAAGAAGCTAGATACAATTCTAAAGAATAATAATTATAGTTTGAGCTGGGTAGGAAGTAAGGTGTTTTCTCCTCTCCTGTTTTGATGTGTGTTAATTTTAAAGTCACTTTTCATATCTCAATAATCTTTAACTTTTGCACATGTATAATTGCAGCTCTTCCCTGAGTGA
Source organism: Avahi laniger (assembly GCA_963575035.1). Classification (NCBI taxonomy): domain Eukaryota; kingdom Metazoa; phylum Chordata; class Mammalia; order Primates; family Indriidae; genus Avahi; species Avahi laniger. Next base: position 8,668 of record CAUYSK010023667.1, on the reverse strand, counting down.
GACTTGCCCAAATGCAAGCTTCTCCTGGATTCACTCTCTTGAACCCCAGTGGTAGCCACCATTAATCTGTGTACAAGTCTCTTGCAAACTATAGAAATAGTGTTTCAGTAGCAATTCATATTCTACATATTTCTCTGTAAGTAGATGTCTTAGTTAAGATTAAGAATAAACCAAGATTTGCCAGTCAAGATTCCCTTTGTGTATTGGCATGACCCCTAATCTTTGTAATTGCTGTAGGAGAACTTGGCACTAAGATTTCTCATGTGCGTTACTTTTCCTAACAGCTTCAGGTAGATTTTGAGTCTAAATATTTATATGTGCCCAATTATAGTTTTTCAAAATTTAGTATGCATATTGAGGGTCTTTTTAAAATGCAGGTTTTGATTCAGTAGGTTTGGTGTGGAGCCTGAGATGCTGCACGTGTAACAAGTTATAAGTAGTGTCAATGCTGCTGGTCCATCGACCACATTTTGAATATCAAGATTGTAGATTGTAGACATCCTTTGACTTCTGCTTAGTAAATGTCCTAAAGTACAATATTAGAATTTTTTAAACAAGTGTTCCTGTTGATTCTAATACTGGTGGTAGGCTGAACAAATTTTGAAGAACACTGTGGCTGTATTATCTGCCAACTGCTTAAAGATTCCAGTTTCTCAGGTTTTATCCGTAGTTCTGCTTGACCTGATTACTGTGGTATTAATGTAAAAGTATTAGGACATGAAATAACTTCAACTTACTTTTTTAGAAAAATACTTTGATTTGATAACAGTTAAACTTGATCTTAATATTAATATTTTAGGCTTTTGTTACAACTGTTACAACTACTCAACGTTGCCATTGTAGCCTGAAAGCAGCCACAGACCCTATGCAAACAAATGGATATGCCCATGTTCCAAGAAAACTTTATTTCCAGCAACAGAAAGCAGACAGATTTGGCCCAATAGCTATAGTTTGCCCACCCCTATTCTAGACAATCACCCACAGTAATTATATACTTTATTCAAAATGTATTTCAAAATAGAACCAGTTTATTGCTCAATTACTGTTATAATTAAAAGAATAATTATGACTGTTATTACGTTAATTACAACCAAAGATTTACATTTTTCTTTAGGGTCAATTTTTTTAGTATATAGAATCTTATTTAAAACTCACTTGAAACTTATGAGATCACCATCATTTTATAAATGAGAAAGCGAAGACTCATAATTTTCCATTATCACATTTTTAGAAAACAGAAGAGCTAGGTCCTGAAGCCTTATGGCTCAAAGTCCAGTATTTCTAAGTATTTGACTTTATGGAGGAGATAACAGAATGAATGTAACTCTATGAGTCAGAGTAGTCATATTGTCTTTATGAACTAATAGAAACCATTAATTAAATAAATCTTATATTATCTTAAAAATAAGTTATACTATTTGATTTTGCATTTCATGAGAATTGAGTTTTCTAGAGTAAGGAAAAAATTTCTCGCCCAAGTTTTATACTTTCAATTGGAGAGACTATTTAACTTACAGTACTTTGTTGCATTAAATATTCATTCATTTAATGAAACTCAGGTGGAGTCAAGACATTAAAAAAAATGTGTCTTTTTGCATTCTCAGGAAAAACTTTTACAATTAGAAAAGTAATATTGACTCGTTAATAATTGTGAGCCTTCTGAAGACCCCTGACTTAAATATTCAGCAACACTCTGACAGTGTTTAAATGGCTGTTAAATATGATCCTGAATAACTCAATTTTATTTATATGCTATTATCTGCGTATAATACTAAATGTTGAATAATAAATAGAGGGACTTTTTTCCCCTCTAAAATTCCTCTTGAAAAATGCACTGCGTATGTTGATAAAGTGGGAAAAGGAAGACCTTAAAGGATATGCCTATATAAAAACAAATAGCACTACATTATTTTCTTGAGAGTATGCCCAGACAGTGTTTACACCTTTGTTTTGCTGCACCTGAAATTGAATTTGGATCTGCATTTTGGAGGTAGAAGCTAGAACAAAGCTGAATTGTTTTACATATTAAAGAGAGAGGAATTTAAAGAATGAGTCAGGAGATAGAGTTGAGAGTAAAGGAGGGAAAGAGAACAACAAAACCATACAATGACAGGAGTGCTTTGGAGATCAGAAATACTTCTTGAACTATTTTAATTTTTTTGCTGCAAGTAGTATTCTTTACTATCTCTCTTATGAGAAGTCTTCAGCAAAATGCATACTTCTCTCTAATGCATTTTTGTGAGTGGATTCTTTTGGAGGACCCAAAGAAAACAGGAGTTATATATCTGGGTTGACAAAAAAAGAGAGACTTTTTATATTTAGGGATGATAGATGGATCAAAGTTCTCATTCCAGTTTTCAAGAGAGGACTCTGGTTCAGCTTTTCTTTCTCGCCCTCCTGCAACAACACACTGTGACCACAGGGTGCAGTTGTGCCATATATTACAAATATGGCTTCTTTCCCTGTGTCTATATGGGGGCATTATTTTTTCTCAGAAAATCAGGAAATAGGCATCTGAACATTTAAAACAATAGGTGTTTCCATTACAACAACATTACAACTAATAAAATATTGAGCCAGGATTCAAATTTACTCATGCATAGCTTTGAAAATCACTTATGTTTTTTTGTCCCACTAAGAATACTTACATAGAAACATAAAAATCAACAAAATATGCAAAAATTGATACATTGTAGATATGTATGCACATGAGAAATTACTAGGTGGTTGGGTCTTCCAAATATAGAAAATGATTTTAAGGTCATTAGTTTTGACTGCATGTATCCTTTGTAAGAAAATTGTATGCTTTGTGTTTAATTATCATAGGGAAAAGTATTATTGAAAGCAATTGAAAGGTAATTACAGAAAGGGGATTTAATTTATTTGCTTAGAGATTAAATACATGAATAAAATCTCTTTAATTTGTAATGAAGTTATGATTTTCAACATTTACTATGAAATTAATAACAGGAGACTCAGACCCACTGATCTATGATTTGTTTGGAGGTTTTTTTTTTTATTTTGTTTTTTTTCATTTCAGCATATTATGGGGGTACAGATGTTTAGGTTACATATGTTGCCCTTGTCCCCTCTCCGCCAAGTCCGAGCTTCAAGCGTGTTGTTTGGAGGTTTGATTTTTTTATTTCTTATAGTGTTTCCTCAAATCACTTGAGTGACTTTATTTTCACTAAAATGCTAGTATTCTAATTAACAAGGTCTTGTTTCATGTTGCTTAAAGAATGGTAATAAAATTTGGTGCAAAATTTTAGAAAAAATCAAGTTTCCCAAATTTGAGCAAGAAAATTATAAAAAATTTAATGTATATATATAAAATATACATATATTATCAGAGAAACTTGAGAATTAAGCATGTAAAAGTATAGAATTTGTGTCAGGGAAGAATATTTCCTCAATACAGCTGAGTAATATGAAAAAACCCATGCTAATATAGCCTTGCAGGTTAAAAAATTATGAGTAACAGAGACTTCTAATCATCATATAGGAATGGTTATTCTTTTCTTCAACTTTTTATATTTGAATTATTTTTGCTTTTACTCTTCCTCTCCTTTTTCATTCTATCTTTTTCCTTCATAAATGGGAAATTTTCCTCAGTTTTCCTTTAAAATGAACCTAAAAGTTCAACTAATAGGCAGTATAGTTTCTGATAATGTTTTGACTGGTTCTTAGAGTACTTAACTAGATGATCTGAAGGAAGCAGGAGCACTTTGCTTTAAAGTATAATATCAACTTAAATACTTATTAAGGCAAAAGAGAACAAAGCTAATAGACGATATTTCTGGGTACATTGGCACCACTATCATCTATAAGTGCCTGAAGAGGAAGGGTGTAATGTTCACTGGAAAGAAAAAATATTCCTATTAGGTAGAATTTGAGAAATCATTGAAGTGAGATTTAGAAGGGTCCTTGAGAATTTAATTCAATCCTCTTTTATCCCATGAGTGAGGAAATTGCTGCTCAGAGAATTCATACTTGCTCAAGATCACACTACTAGTTCTTGTTCACTTTTTGGTAGGGAGAATAACGATTGTCTGGAAAGAAAGTATTTATTTAATGATAACGCTAAGAAATTCAAAGATATGAGGGGCTGGCAACTTTTGAACAACAGCATGGCTGTAAGGTGAGCTTTCTCTTTAGTATACAGAGGTGATAGAATAACTTGCACATGTTCTTTGCAAGAAGTAGAAAAACATTTCAAACTTGTTACCAGTTTTTATTGTGATAGAAACTTCCAGAAGCAGCTGGGAAACAGGGATGACTAGTCCATGCCCCAACAGAAATTAACTGTGATGTGACTTTGGTACACAGCTCAAAGTTTTCAACATTTAGATTTTGTTTTTCAGTTAGCTGCTTTTAAAACCAATTTAGGGGGTAGTGTTTTAGTCATACTTTAAACCAGTTGTTTCTATTTCTAGATTTTAAAATTTTTGTACATTGTTATGCACTATGATATAGCAAACTAAATTTTAGTGTGATTCCACGTGTTTAAACCATTGTGTTTTTTCAAGTACCTTTAAAATCTCTTTATATATATAAATAGACACCCATATATATGTGTGTATGTGTATGCCTATACATATAACAAGTTTATAAAATTGACACATGCACCTGATTAAAATATCAAGTATTTAATAATAAATATCTTTTTACCATTAAGTTCCACTCACTAGGCTTTAAATTATTTTAGCTGTTTCTTTAAGTATTACTTCCACATATTTATTGTTTACCAATTTTAGTTAACAACTTGTTTAGTTAACTGCTTATTTTCTGTTATTATAATTGAGGATTTAATTCACTTACGTAACTACCTATCTCTCTTCCATCCTCCTATTTTAATGATATTATTTTTTGGTTAATGTATTCTCATTATTATGATATGTAAAATTAATACCTGGAACACCCAAACAAATAATAATAGTTTTTCTTTCTTTCTTTCTTTTCTCACTTGCTTCTTCTCTTTTTTTCCTTTAGGTCCTAATTATCTTTCTTTTCATAACTTCTTCTAATATTAAATACTGGCATAGTGCTTATTATCTACCAGGTACAATTTATTCTCACAATGATCTTATAATGTCAGTACTATTATTATCATCCCTACTTGATAGAGGGAGAGATCGAAGACCAGAGGATGAGTCAATGGTATAAGTCACACAGCTAGTAAGGGTGAAGCTAGGATTGGGATCCAAGCAGTGTGATTTCAGAGTCCTGATGTTAAACACAGTGTTAGTTTCTTGTTATTTTTAGTTTTTTAAAAGCTCCATCATATGAGAAACTCTTATCATTTATTTCCCACAAAGAAAAAAGTTGCCTCTCAGAATTCATGTCTTTCATTTTATTATTTTATTTTTATTTTAGTTAGCATTAAGGGGGGGGAGGGGGCAAGGGAAATACACGGAACCTAAACATCTGTACCCCCATAATATGCTGAAATAAAAAAAAAGATAACAAAGAAAGAGAAAAGAAAAAGACTATTAGACTGTGTCTCCAGGTGGCTCTGGCAAAAGAGAATTACTATTGTGTGGCCCTCTTACTGTTTCGGGAATATCATCTGGTCAGGACCCGAATGATATCTGAGGAACAGAAGGAAGTTTGTTTTAGGTTAAGAGAGAAACCTTACATAACTGTTTCAAAGGGGTCTTTCTTCTTTGATCCAATTCCCACAATTTTCTTAGTCAACACTGGAAGCTTCTCTCAGTTCCTGGGTTTTGTTGATAATGGAGTTCTCAATTTAACCTTAGTGAATTTTTTTCTTAAGTAATTATGTTTTCTCATTTTATAGTTTCAATTTCCTCTACACTTTCTGGTTCCTGGCTGTGACACAGCTGCCCATCTGGTTAATTATTTTCGTGTGGTCTTCATTTTCAGACCTGTCTTCTTTTCTCTCTTCCCTTCCCTGCTGAGTCATAGCATCCCTTGCCCTCACAAATGGGCAAGGAAGGTCACCTGCTGTTAGACATCCCCTAACCTGAGGACTTTCTGTTCCTACTTGTCTCCAGGGGGTCATCCTCAGGAATCTGCAAGGATGGACTCAAGGCTCAGGTAGTAACTATTCTGTCCTTAACTGCTGGCACTATTATTTGAGCAAACTTTAAAAGAAAATTGCTTAAATTAAAACTTTATATTAAAAAATAAATGGCAGATTTGGCTTAATGATGTAGGAAGCTTGGAGGCCTCTTTTCCCTAATTTAAATTAATTCACTTCTGTCTGCACTAATAACTTATAGATGATTTGAAATCTCTGGGTAAAAATTGTAGTGATTATTATAGTACAAAAAGTAATCTCAGTAGACCTTACATATCCAATGTTATTTCACATTAAAACTTGATAAAAATTCTGCTCTCCTTTTTGTCTTTTGTCATAAAACAGATACCCCTTTGTTTGGTTATCACCTACCCAAATTCTAGATGTTTTTGATTTCAGATTTCTGGGAGGCTGTTAAAATTCATTGTCCTCTCAGACAGACCGTAAAGCAAGCCAGTAGTGAAGGGAACTAATGTTATTGTGATTTCATCAAATACCTTCAGTTTATGAAAAGCCAAAGCCACAGGTACTAAATAGGCACAGTAAAAATCCAGTCAAACCCTAGAAAAGTGTTGAAATTCTAGGAATCTAATCCAGATGGTAAAAATACGATATAACTTCAGATATGTTGGAGGACATGCTGAAAGTAATTTCCGGGGCATCCATCCACTAAGGATAGAATTACCAAAAATTGTCAAGCCTTTTAGAGGTAGGAATAGAAAGCATGGGATGAGGAAACATCCCCTCAGTTGGCTGGGGACAATAGGACTCTATTACCTCAAATTCAAAGTGGTTGGCTGGAGGGCGATGGAGCCAGGGAGTGGTGGTTTAAAATGCAGGTGAGACAAAAGCCATTCTTGTTGGAGTTAAGTGATATCTCATTGAGGTTTTGATTTGCATTTCCCTGATAATTAGAGATGTTGAGCATTTTTTCATATTTTTGGCCATTAGTCTATCTTCCTTTGGAAAGTTTCTGTTCATGTCTTTTGTCCACTTTTTAATGGGGTTTTTTGATAACTCCAGTGAGAATGGCTTTCATCAAAAAGTCTCAAAACAATGAATGTTGACGTGGATGTGGACAGATAAGAACACTCATACACAGCTGGTGGGACTGCAAATTAGTACAACCTCTATGGAAAGTAATATGGAGATACCTCAGAGAACTAAAAGTAAAACTACCATTTGATCTGGTAATCCCACTATTACCCACTACTAGGTATTTACCCAAAGAAAAAAAGACATTCTGTAAAAAAAAGACACCTGCATTTGAATGTTTATAGCAGCACAATTCACAATTGCAAAGATGTGGAAACAGCCCAACTGCCCAGCAATACATGAGTGGATTAATAAAATATGGTATATGTATACCACGGTGTTCTACTCAGCCATTAAAAAAATGATGAACTAGTACCTCTTGTGTTAACCTGGATGGCACTGGAAAACATTCTTCTAAATGAAGTATCACAAGAATGGAAAGACAAACACCACATGTATTCACTGTTAAATTGGAACTAATCAATCAAAATTTATGTGTGCATATGGAAATTACATTCATTGGAAACCAAGCAGGTGGGAAGGGGAGGAAGTGATGGGTAAATTCACATAATGGGTACAATGCACACTATCTGGGGGATGGGCACACTTGTAACTTTTACTTAAAGGGTACACAAGCAAGTTATGTAACCAAAACATTTGTACCACCATAATATTCTGAAATTTAAAAAAGTAAGTAAATAAATTTTTAAAAATTAAAAACATAAAATGCAGGTGTCAGAAAATGACAGAAAAACATCAAACTCGGGTGACTGTGTTGAATGGGGGCCATGTCAGTGGCCTTAGTTTTCTATGGACTGTTTAGAGATGTTGTCACTTGATATTGTCACTAAAGCTTTTAGCCTGTTAACTCTTTTTTAAAAATTATTATTGTGTAACTATATAACATAAAATTTATCATTTTATCCATTATTAAGTATACAGTTCTGTAGCATTAAGTACATTCACATTGTTATCCAATTAATCACCAGGACTCTTTTCATCTTACAACACTGAAACTTTGTACCTATTAAACAACAACTCGCTATTTCCCCCCACCCCTTCCCTCAACCCTTGGCAGCCACTATTCTACTCTGTCTCTGTGAATTTGGCTTCTGTAATTGTGGTTTCAGACCATGAATTTTAAATCATTATAACTAGGTTCAAACACACTTTATTAATCAAACTAGGAACCATTACAATCAACATGTTTTTGCCAGTGAGAAATAAGTTTGTTCATTCCTGTAGTGTAAAAATCCGTGCTTTGGGATTTCATGAACTCTTGGAAAGCATTTTCTGCAACCTACTGGTGTGGAAGTGCTTTCTTTGCAAAAAGTTGTCAAGATGCTTAACAGATGCTTGAAGAAGTAGCAGTCGGTTGGCAAGAGGTCTGGTGAATATGGCCCATGAGGCAAAACTTTGCAGCCCAATTCATTCAATGTTTGAGGCCTTGGTTGTCGACATGCACTTGAGCATTGTCGTGGAGAAGAATTGGCCTCTTTCTGTTGAACAAAGCCGGCTGCAGGTATTCCAGGTTTTCGTGCAGCTCATCAATTTGCTGAACATAGCTTCTCAGATGTGATGGTTTCACCGGGT
>CAUYSK010023666.1:0-53269 GCA_963575035.1 Avahi laniger | reverse complement strand
CCTCAGCCTCAGCCTCAGCCTCCCATGTAGCTGCAATTACAGGCGCGTACCACCAACTCAGTTTCAGGCCTAAACTGATTCTTACTAATGACTTACATTCACAATGCTAGCCCCAGAGAAATCACATAATTGAGAAGATTCCTTCCTCAAAGACAATGAGAATTGGCTCAACAGGACAAAAAATCTGATGGAAAATCCAGCAGCCCAACAAGCTTTTTCTACTTTATCAAGCAATTTAGCAGTTGCAGGATATAGTTCAAAGGCAAGTAATTATCCATTCCAGAGAAACAAGTTACAATGAATCAACGAACTACATAAAACTGGGAGCAGCCAGTTGACCTTGAACCAGCTGCTTCATTTACACAATCACAAAGGAATATAACTATGTAGCAAGCACCTGTGTGAACACCATCCAGGTCAACAATGCCATCTTCCGAAAGCCCTGTACATGATCCTTCCAATTAAAATCCCTCCCTTTCCCCCAAGTAAGGTCAATGTCATCCTAACTTTTATGACATTTACTTCCTTTTAGCTTTACCAACTAAATATGCATCTCTAAACACTCGAGTTTAGTTCTTCTCTCTCATACAATTTAAAAAAGTGAAATGTAATTCATACATAAAATTCACCCTTTTAAAATGTATAGTCTAGTGGATTTTAGTATATTTACAAAGTTGTCCCACTATAATCCCTATATAATTCCAGAACATTTTTATCACCCAAAAAAGAAACTCTGTGCTTGTTACAAGCAGTCACTTCTCATTCTCCTCTACCCAAACCCCTGGCAGCCACCAATATACTTTGTGTCTCTATGGAGTTGCCTATTTTAGACATTTCATAGAAATGGAATCATTCACTATGAGGCCTTTTGTGTTAGTCTGTTTTTGAACTTTACATGAGAAAATGCCAAATTGTTCTTGCAAAATAGTTTTACTAATTTATATTCCCATCAGCAGTGCTTAAGGGTTACTATCATTTCACACACTTTCCTACACTCGGTTTTGTCTCTCTTCATTAGCCATTATTGGTGGTCATATATCGTATCTCTTTGTGATTTTATTTTGCAAATCCATAATTACTAATGAGCTTAAAGTATCTTTCCATGCATTTTTTGGCCATTTAGATTTCTTCTTTGTGAACTGCCTGTTCAAGTCTCTTAGCCATTTTTGAATCATACTATCTTTTTATTTTAATATATAGGAGTTCCTTCAATATTTTGAATCCAAGCCCTTTGTCAGTTTTATGTGTCACAATTCTCTTCCCCTGGCTGAGCATGGTGTGGCTCATGCCTGTAATCCAAGTATTCTGGGGAGGCCGAGGCAGGAGGATAGCTTGAGGTCAGGAGTTCAAGACCAGCCTGAGAGAGAGTGAGACCCCATCTCTACAAAAAATAGAAAAAATTAGCTGGGTGTGGTGGCATACGCACATAGTCCCGGCTCCTCAGGAGGCTAAGGCAGGAGGATCACTTGAGCCCAGGAGTTTGAGGTTGCTGTGAGCTAGGCTGACACCACGGCACTCTAGCCCGGGCAACAGAGTGAGACTCTGTCTCAAAAAAAAAAAAAAAAAAAATTCTCTTCTCCCACTTTGTGGCTTGTCTTTTCACTGTTTTCATGGTTTTTTGATAACTAGAAATTCTTAATTTTAATGTTGTCAAACTTACTAATCTTATCCTTTATGTCCTTTGTTTTAAAAAAAATTCCCTATCTTAAGGACAAGAAGACATTCTCTTGTATACCTTCTACAAGTTTTACTATTTTATCTTTTACGTTTAAATCTACCATTCATCTGGAATTGATGTTTGTGAAAAGTTGAGCTTTTCAATTTCTCCACAGGGACATCTAATTGTTCCAGTACCACTTACTGAAAAGAACATTTTTGCTTACAGCTCTACAGTGCCACCTTTGTCACAAATCAAGTGCCCTAATCTGTGAGGATTTGTTTCTGGGCTCTTTATCCTTCCCCTAAATCTAGTCTTCCTATCAGTATTCCTTATTAATCACTCACATAGGAAATCAGAAGATAATCAATCCACACCCTACTGATTTAGCCATCTACATTTTTCTCATATTCATTTATTTTCCCCATTTTGAACACTGCTCTAATTTTTTTTTTTTTTTTTTTTTTTAGATAGGGGCTCACTCTGTTTTGGTGTCATCATAGCTCACTGCAGTCTCAAACTTCTGGGCTCAAGTGATCCTCCTGCCTCAGCCTCCCAAAGTACTAGGATTACAGGCGTGAGCCACCTCGCCCGGCTTCTCCAACATCTTGACAGTGGTAATGGCCTCTTAACTGGCCTTCCAACTGCCAGCACTGCCCTCATTTAATAACCTCTATTTTAATATTTCTAATCATACAATTCAAGAATTATATTCTCATGGTAAAAAAAAAAGGAGCAAGTTGAAATAAGTGAAAGCTCTTCTTTTACTTTTCTTCATCAGTGGTAACCACTGTTAGAATGTGGTTTTTATTTTTCCAGACTTTTCCTTGCATTCTTATTAAATCTATTTTCTGCACTCCTTCAAGAATCAAATTTGACCATGTCAACCTTCACTTTCCTGTTTCAAACATCTACTTTTTAGATTAAGAAATAACCTTTGGAAAATCTGATAAACACTCTCCACAAGAAAATGAACATAGGTATATATATTAAATAGGGAATATAATTTTAGGAGGTATATGGAGCTCCTAAAAGTATCGACAGTACTCAGATCTTAGGTAAAAAGAAATTCAGGCCACGGGACAGTAATACCTCAACCCTTCAGCACTGCATATAGCCCTCCATGACCTTCTGCCTACCCATCCACTTCCAATTAGCACTTTATAATCTAGAATACAGATTGTAATGGTCTATACTTTTCATGTTCTAAACATACCATCCTATTTGATACTTAAAGAACTTTTTCTTTGCTTGGAATGAGCTTTCTATCATCCTTCAATGAGCTAACTCCGAAAAGAATATCTTGCTTAAATGACTAGCTTGGGGAGCTCAACCTTACTTTCGTACTCCCGAGCACCCTGGACATCCATTTAGCACAGCCCGTAACATATCAGTTGAAACATGACTGCCCCCTGTGGACACAGTGATAGCTGCTTTCACACACTCCTGGGGCACTGGACCTAGAGGTAGGGTAAACATCCTGTTGGCTCCTCATTCCCTCTTCTAGGCATTCTCCACCTCCTTTCTCCATAAAAACACCCAGGTCTGAGATTATGTCATCAGACTGTATCGACCAATGCCCCTCCTTGCTGAAGTCACATACACACCTTTGGGACACTCCCTTCACTCATAAAAGATTCTTTCTCCTACATCACTGACATTCTTTTTTTTAAATTCTAAATCATAGTTTTATTTGTATTTAAAAATACATTTGGAAATTCTGCATATGCCCATGATCACATGATCAAGCTTATTTTCAATGCACATTATTTAAATTTTGATGACATGGTTTGCTCTGACAAGTCCTTTTTCAAGCTGAACATCAAAACTGGGAAAGTCCTGTAGATTTCCACGGATCTGCCGCTGATGACATATACTGCTTCCTTGCTAATACTGGTGGATGACTTTCATCAGTCTTTTATCACCTGAACAGTTCCGACCGTAATGATAATAACTGTAAGCTGATGCCGCTGTGGTGAAAGCTGTAAAACACCACAGCACTGAAGATAAATGCTACTGACATTCTCTTTATCATGACTTTCGTCAGGATTGATTATAATATTCTCACAGATGATCTTTCCAATATCCTAGCCTATATTAGAAGTTTCTAGAGAAAGCCACACAAAAACCTGACTAGACTCACTTTATGTTTATGATTACGAACTTTAGCTCTTCATAGGGCCAGAAATCAGACAACATTTCTGAAGTGCATTCTTTTTCCTATTTTTTTTTTTTTTTTGAGACAGACTCTTGCTCTGTTGCCCTGGGTAGAGTGCAGTAGTGTCAGCCTAGCTCACAGCAACCTCAAACTCCTGGGCTCAAGCGATCCTCCTGCCTCAGCCTCCTGAGTAGCTGGGACTACAGGTAGTCTTGCTCTTGCTCAGGCTGGTCTTGAACTCCTGACCTTAAGCAATCCTCCTGCCTCAGCCTCCCAGAGTGCTAGCATTACAGGCGTGAGCCACTTTGCCCAACTTCTCATCTTTGCATTTCATTCCTTCTCTTTCTTATAGCAAAATCCCTTCAACAAACTGTTTACAGTTACTATCTCCATTTTATTTTTCCCTTTCTTTCTTGACTCTCCAATTAGGTTTTGCCCCTACCATTCCATCAAAATAACTAATCAGTGTCAACAATGACATCACATTGCTACATCCCACTGGCAATTCTCAGACCTCATCTCACTCAATCTGTCTACACCATTTGGCTCAGGAGATCTCTCTGTATTCCTTGAAATACTCTTTTTATGTGTCTTCCAGGACACCACACTTTCCAAGTTTTCCTCTATTTTTTGGCCTCTCTTCATTGCCCTGACTTATAAAAACCGGAATGTCCCAGGGCCCAGTCCTTGTATCTTTAACCCTTTCCGTCTGTGCTCACTGCCTAGGTGATCACGTCCGGACACACAGCTTTAAAATCTTTTTATATGTTGAAAGTCCAACATTTGTATCTGCAGCCCTTTTTCCCTGAAACCAAGACAAACATATTGAATTACTCATACAGATGTCTACAAAACATCTCAGTGCAGTTATGTAAGGGTCCCAAGGACTGGATGTCTTGGGAGCAAATGATTGTTTTTCAGGGGTGGGGTGTCTAGATGGCACAAACTAGAAAGACTGGAGGCGGTGCTTAGAAGCAGGAAGAAGGAAATTGAATTATGGAGACAAGGTCTACAGTACAGATCGACGGCATAAGTGATTGAGGTCGGGAGGAGGAGAAGTTCAATAGAGGACAGGAAGTTCTAAGAATGGAAAGTCCTAAGAACTGGAAAAATCAATTATGAGTACAATGAAACCATCGAGAACAACACAGCAGTAAAACTGATGAAATTAACAGGTGTCAAGGACTAAAATTTTTACAACTGCTGTGTGTGGAAGATTTTTACAGTTGCGATGATGGGTATTAAGTGATACAATGTAATGGTGTAAGATTCAAAGTCTGAGGCGATGAGGGGGAGGAGAAGGAGAATAATGCCAAGGCAAAGAGGATACCCACTCTGACTCCGAGACCCAGTGTATGAGGTTGTGGGAGAGGAAAGAGCTAACACTTGAGCAAGCTGCAGGACGATCAGTGTTCTACCCTCTCCTTCCCCTATGATTACACTGCAACAACAAGAAGAAGGGAACATCAGAGAACTGGTAAATATAGGAGATTCTGCTGGTAATGGACTGTGAATCCCAAAGGGTACACTGGAAGGGTTTCAAGAGTCAAGGAGGGATGAGAGAAGTGACAGAAGAGGGGACATTCAGAGGTTTATATGAATTAAGAGTGCATGGGGGTGTGAGTAATCTATGGGTTACTGTGGTGACTGACAGACATAGGAATAAGGGATAATGAAACTAGTCCAAGTGGATTTATGGCAGAGAGAAGCGAGGAGGCTGCAAATGTTAGGGGGTAAAGACAGGCAAATTACTGAGTGTAGGGGAAGCAACCAGCCATCATATGACTTGCCACCACTCTTTGGGACTGCCCAATTAGTGCCCTGGCTCTGGAACATTCCCTTATATGAAAGCTGTATGCTGAGCTGTCACTTGGCCCCAGATTCTTCTTCCTTATTAGGAGAAACTTTTCCCCTGTTCTGGGTACGCAGTGAACTTCCTTGTATTGCTTAAGTGTATGTGTCATACGGCACCTGGCCAGCCCCACCAGTGTATCTCCCCGTCATGGGATGGGAACAGGATCTTTGCCTGCAGCATGAGAGGGGTGTGTGCAGTTCATCATCCTCTATAGGCTACTGGAGGGACCCAATGGCCACAGAAGACTGGAGCACACTATAGATGCTGATCTTGCTTCGTCTCTTCCCTTTCTGTAAGTGTCTTGTATGTTGAGTGCTCCTTGGACACTCCAAACCCAAAGAAGATGCAGTGAGCTGAAGTCTGTGTGTTCCTACTGGTGGGTGGCATTGTTATGGTCTCTGATGTCCTCACAGTGGGGGTCCTTACCCAGAATGGCAGCTGGATCCTCCTACTCAACACTGAGACTAGAGCTTGACCTTGGATGATAGGGACTGAATCTTTTTTTTTTTTTTTAGGTTACTTTTCTTTTTGTAGAGATGGGGTCTCAATATTGCCCCGGCTGATCTTGAACTCCTGGGCTCAAGTGATCTTCCCACCTCAGCCTCCCAAAGTGCTGGGATTACAGGTGTTGAGGCACCATACTGGCCTTATGACACACTCTTACTTCCAAAATACTAGTTTAAAATCAGCTAAATGATATGTAACAAACATCATTAAAACATGCATGCCTTCTGACCTATTGATCCTATTCCTAAAAATTTATACAGTACATTCCAAGACTCAGCAGTTCCATGCTTACCTACATATAAATGCTAGAAAGCCTCTGTACATATATATAAAACGAATATGAGGAAGATGTTTGTTGTAGTGTTGATTATAATAGCGAAAAAGTGAAAACAATCTAAATGTCTGTGCTGGTTATCAATTTAATGCTGTTCAGTTCCAAATTCATCCTTTAATACTTGTTTTTTGATAAAGGAGAGAATCCCCCCCTCCCCTTTTTATTTTAAAAGCCAGGTTCTTGCTCTGTCCGAGGCTGGAGTGCAGTGGTGCAATCATAGTGCACCGCAGCCTCAAACTCCTGGGCTCAAGCGATCCTAAGCAGCTGGGACTACAGGTGCCCTTTACCACGCCTGGCTTGGAAAGGATTCATTTAAGCATTTACCCTTTATAATGAGTACAATGTTAACTTTCTCAGTAGCAGGTGTTGGAGGGATATAAGCAGAAGGAAGAGGCTCCTGGTGCTAATTCTAGCAACTGCATCTTCAGTCAGTGGTGTGGGCATGAGGACAGGCAGCGGTGCCCTTTCCACAGCTCTACGTGGGAGGACACCGTGTGCTTCAGGCCTGCCCCCACTGACTTCCTCTGCTCGTATGCTCCACCCCCATCCCAGGGAGTTTGTCTTCCATACCCCCTGAGGGTACAAAATGTGCTCTAGACCCCCACTCACAGCAGCAACCCCCCTTTCTCTGTAGGCCTGATCACAGGCTATGACTCGCCTGTGCTCCAGAGGGCTGCCTGACTGCTCAGTGACTGGACCAGCTCTGGCCTGCACAAACCAGAAAACATCTCTGCCATCCAGTGGGCTGCAACTGCATACTCTCCAACAAAGTCTGAGTCCAGCCTAGACAGTCCTTCCAAGTTGGTTCCCCCTTGGGCACCCCCTCCTTTCAGCTCTAAGGCACCTTATAGAGTTCTCTTATATGTTAAAGGTACTTGCTTATTATCATAGTTTATATCCTTTCTATTAAACTTCACATGTTTAAATCGCTGGTTTCTATCTCCCCACTGGACTCAGACAGATACAATGTTCATGAATAAGAATATGAATATGTAAACTGTTGTACAGTTATACAATGGACTATTCTACAGGTAAAAAAAAAAAATTAAAGGAACTGGCTTCTGGTTTCAGGTCTGGCATGTAAAGAGCTTAGGTACTGCCACTCTGTCTTACCAAGTAAAAAGCTGAACAAAATGTAAAATCAACTGTTCTTAGATCTGTCAGAGAACTGAGGTTACAGGACAAATCACTGCCCCTAAAACTAGAAAGACAGGCAGATACAAAGGATCACAATCACAAGCAGATGTCTCCACAGGAACCGGTGATAGGGTAGGGAAACCTAAACTGTAATTGATGAATTGTCTGAGGCTTGGTGTAGACTACACTGAGAGCTAAAAATTCCAAGGGGACCTATGGGAGGCCCCCACATTTTTGTCAGTTTTATCCACAGGAGTTCTACCGTGTCCTCACCGTAAAATTTCCTAATGATTCCAGCAGGGGAAGGGGAAAAGGCACCATTGTGAAATAGGTCAGAATATTCTCTTCTTCTGAATAAGGCCTGCCCTAGGGAGAAACAATTTTATTACTGTCTAACATGCTGGGGTTTTAACAGGGCCTACCCTACCTAGAGGAAGGGGAATACCCAACTCCAGCCACGTGCAGCCTTCCTGTCCCACCCAATGGGGGCGTGGGGGTGAGAAGCACAGTGAAGTTCACAGCCCAACAGAGGCTCACCAAAGATGAGACCTACTCACAGGACTACAGGATGCTTCCCCTGCCCCCATGCCTTACCCACTACCTCACTGAAGGCCTACTTACCGCAGTTACTTTTACCCAGTACATTATGCCCACCTTTCAACAAAATGTTACAAAGCATACTAAAAGGCAAAATAAAGTAGAGTTTGAGGAGGTAGAACAGGCATCAGAACCAGAATCAGACATGGTAGGAATGTTAGAATTAACAGACAAATTTTTTAAAAATATGATTAATTATGCTAAAAGCTTTAATGGAAAAAGTAGACAACACACAAGAACAGATGGATAATGTAAGCAGAGAGATGGTAATTCTAGGAAAGAATCAAAAGAAAATGCTAGAGATCAAAAACATGTAACAGAATTGAAGAAAGCCTTTGATGGGCTCATTAGTAGACTGGACATGGCTGAGGAAAGAATCTGTGAGCTTGAGGATATGACAATAGAAACTTCCAAAACCGAAAAGCAAAGACAAAAAAAAATGAATGGAATATTGAAAAGCTGTGGGACAACTAAAAAAGGTATAATATACAGGTGACAGGAATACAGGAAGGAGAAGAAAAAGAGAAAGAAACAGAAGAATTATGTGGAACAACAATGATTGAAAATTTCCCCAAATTAGCACCAGACACCAAGCCACAGATTCAGGGAGCTCAGAAAACACCAAGCAGGATAAATTTTAAAAAAACTATACCTAAGCATATCATACTCAAATCACAGAAAATCAAACATAAAGGAAAAATCTTAAAAGAAGTCAGAGGGGGAAAAAACCCTTACCTATAGAACAAAGATAAGAATTACATCCAAATTCTCCTCAGGAACTACACAAACATGAAAACAGTACAGTGAAATATTAAAAGTGTTGAGAGAAAAAAACCCAAAAAACCTGACCAACCTAAAATTCTGTATTCTGTGAAATATCCTTCAAAAGTAAAGGAGAGGTGTGTGTGTGTGTGTGTGTGTGTGTTCATTAAAAAAAAAAAAGTAAAGGAGAAGTAAAGACTTTCTCAAACAAAATATGACGGAATTTGATACCAGTATAACTGTCTTGCAAGAAATGTTAAAATAAGTTGTCCAGGCCAGGTGCGGTGGCTCACACCTGTAATCCTAGCACTCTGGGAGGCCGAGGTAGGTGGATTGTTTGAGCTCAGGAGTTCGAGACTAGCCTGAGCAAGAGCGAGACCCCGTCTCTACTAAAAATAGAAAGAAATTAATCGGACAACTAAAAATATATAGAAAAAATTAGCTGGGCATGGTGGCGCATGTCTATAGTCCCAGATACTCGGGAGGCTGAGGCAGGAGGATTGCTTGAGCCCAGGAGTTTGAGGTTGCTGTGAGCTAGGCTGATGCCACGGCACTCTAGCCTGGGCAACACAGTGAGATTCTGTCTCAAAAAAAAAAAAAAAATAAGTTGTCCACAGAGAAAGAAAATTATATAGGTGAGAAATTGAGCTCTACATAAAGAAAGAAAGTATCAGAGTAGGTAAAATAAAACTTCTATTTTTCTTATTCTTAATTCACCTAACAGATAACAGTTTGTTCAAAATGATACAGGTTGACTATCCCTTATCTGAAATGCTTGGGATCAGAAGTGTTTCAGATTTTGAATTTTTTCAGCTTTTGGAATATTTCGATTATGCCTTCTGCTTAAGCATCCCAAACTTGAAAATCCTAAATGTTCCAATGAATGTTTCCTTTGAGTGTCATGTTGGCACTCAAACAGTTTAAATTTTGAAGCATTTTAGATTTTCAGATTTTCAAATTTGGGATGCTCAACCTGTAATAGCAACAATGTCTTTGATTATATTAATATATGTGTGTGCGTGTGTGTATATATATATATACACACACACACGCACACACATATATATCACACACACACATATATGCATATGCAGGTGGATTTGATTTACAGTTGACCCTTGAACACAGGTTTGAACTGCATGGATCCACTTATATGCAGATTTTTCTCAAAAGTTACAGTTAGGCTGGGCGCAGTGGCTCACGTCTGTAATCCTAGCACTCTGGGAGGCCGAGGCGGGCAGATTGCTTGAGCTCAGGAGTTTGAGACCAGCCTGAGCAAGAGTGAGACCCCGTCTCTACTAAAATTAGAAAGAAATTAATTGAACAACTAAAAAATATATATATAGAAAAAATGAGCCGGGCATGGTGGCGCATGCCTGTAGTCCCAGCTACTCGGGAGGCTGAGGCAGTAGGATCGCTTGAGCCCAGGAGTTTGAGGTTGCTGTGAACTAGCATGATGCCATGGCACTCTAGCTGGGGCAACACGGTGAGACTCTGTCTCAAAAAAAAAAAAAGAAAAAAGAAAAGTTACAGTGAGTGTGCCTGCCTCACTTGCTTCCCCTTCCTCCACCTCTTCAACCTTGCTCACTCCTGAGACAGCAAGACCAAACCCCTCCTCTCCCGCCATGTTCTCAATGTAAACATGATAAGGATGAATACCTTTATAATGACCCACTTCCACTTAAATAGCAAATATATTTTCTCTTCCTATGTGTTTCTTAACATTTTCTTTCCTTTACCTGACTTTATTGTAACTATACAGTCTATAATACATATACAAAACGTGTTAATCAACTGTTTGTTACTGGTAAGGCTCCTGGACAACAGTAAGTAGGCTATTAGTAGTTAAGTTTTTGGGAAGATTTATATCCAGATTTTTGACTGTATGGATGTTAGCATCCCAAACCCACAATGTTCAAGGGTCAACTTTACTTTGTAAATTTATGTTGCAAAACTCTGGGGCAACCATTTAAAAAAAAATATAACTGATATGCTAAGGAAATGAAAGAAAATGAAATAAAATGCCCCATTAAAACCACAAAAAAAGAAAAACATGAAAGATAAAAAATAAAAACAAAGAATAAAAAAAGGTAAAACATATGGTAGATATAAATCCAACTGTATCAATAATCACTTTAAACATCAATGGTCTAAAGACACCAGTTAAAAAACAGAAATTCCAGCCTGTGCAACATAGTGAGACTCCATTTCTACAAAAAATTAAGGAGATAAAAAATTAGCCAGGTATGGTGATGTGTGCCTAGTCCCTGCTACTCAGAAGGCTGAGGTAGGAGGATTGCTTGAGCCCAGGAGTTTGAAGTTGCAGTGAGCTATGATGACGCCGCTGTACTCAACCCAGGACTATGGCGGGAGACTCTGTCCCCCGCGAAAAAAAGACAAGAGGTTGTCAGAGTGGATCAAAAAAATAAGATCCAACTATATGTTGTCTATAAGAAACCCACTTTAAACACATATATAGATTAAAAGTAAAGGATGGAGAAAGATATACCATATTAACACAAATCAAAAGAAAGTAGTTATCAGAGAAAAGAAAGTTATCAAGGATAAAGGAGGCCTTATATAATGATAAAAGGGTCCATTTTCCAAGAAGACATAACATTACTTAATGTGTACATGCCAAATAGCAGAGCATAAAAATACATAAGGCAAAACTTACAAAACTGAAAGGAGTAATATATGAATCCCATTATAGCTGGAGACTTTAATACCCTTCTATCAAAAATGAACAGACCCAGCAAGCAGAAAAATTACAAGAACACAGCTGAACCCAACAGTATCATCAATTAACTGAATATAACTGACATCTATATAGTACTTTATCCAACAACAGATTACATATTCTTTTCAACCTCACATGGAACATTCACCAAAATAGACCACATTCTGGGCCATAAAACACACCTTAACAAATTTAAAAGAATAGAAATCATTCAATGTCTGTTCTTAGACTACAATGAAATTAAATAAGAAATTAATAATAGAAAGATAGCTGGCAAATCCCCAAATAACTGAAAATTAAACAACATACTTCTATTTAACATATCATCGAATAAGAAATGTCAAAAGAAATTTTGAAATATTTTGAGCTACATGAAAATGAAAACACAACTTATCAACAAAATATGTGGGATGCAGTGAAGGCAGTCCTTAAAAGGAAATTCATACAATGGAATGCATATATTAGAAAAGAAGATCTAAAGTCAATGACCTAAGTGTCCACATTAAGAGACTAGAAAAAGAGCAAACTAAATCCCCTGTAGGCAGAAGAACAGAAAAAATTAAAACTAGGAAAGAAATCAATGAAATTAGAAACAGAAAATCAACAGAGAAAATCAACAAAACCAAAAGCTGGTTGTTTGAAAAGATCAGTAAGACAAGCTTCTAGCTAAACTACTTAAGAAAAAAAGAGAGAAGACAAATTACTAATATATTATGAATAACTCTATACCCACAAATTTGATAATCTACATCAAATAGACCACAGCAGCTTTATTGACAATTGACAAAACTTGATTCCCCAGCTATAGGAAGGGGAAGAAAAACAAACAAAGAAACAAACAAAAAACTTGAAAGCAACCAAGGGATCCTTCAGTAGGTGAGTGAATAAATTGTGGTATATCCAGATAATAAAATTATTCAGTGCTAAAAATAAATGAACTATCAAGCTATGAAAAAACATGGAGGAAACTTAAATACCTATTACTAAGTGAAACAAGTCAATCTGAAAAGATTACATATTGTATGATTCCAACTATATATGACATTCTGGAAAAGGCAAAACTATGAAGACAATAAAAAGATTAGTGGATGCCAGAGGTCAAGGGGAGAGAGGGATGACAGAGCACAGACAACTTTCAGGGCAGTGAAAATACTCTATATGATACATGTCATTATAAATTTGTCCAAATATATAGAATGTATACCACCAATAATGTAAACTACTGACTAAGTAAAAATGTGTCAGTCATAACAAATGTACCACTCTGGTAGAGAATATTGATAATGCGGAGACTGTGCATGTGTGTGTCGGGGGGTACAAGGTATATCTCTGCACCTTCCTCCATTTCGCTGTCAACCTAAAATTATACTAAAAAATAAAGTTTATTAATTAAAAAAATAAACTAGGAAATGTCATTTCCAGAATGGCTAAGTGCCTACTGAACTGATCTTACTAAAGCTGTAACCTACTTTTATGTAATACTTAATGTAATAATCTACTTATATATAGTAAGTATTCAA
The DNA here is from genome assembly GCA_963575035.1 of Avahi laniger. Classification (NCBI taxonomy): domain Eukaryota; kingdom Metazoa; phylum Chordata; class Mammalia; order Primates; family Indriidae; genus Avahi; species Avahi laniger. The sequence continues at coordinate 40,002 of CAUYSK010023666.1, read as the reverse complement.
TACCAAATTGAACTGTAGGAAATAAATGAATCTATTTTCAAATTAAAAGGACTCATTCAACAGATTCAAGACTTAAATGTGAAGTTAAAGGGTCTTAGAACATCCTATGTATGCGAATTTCAGTATGTATAAGATTTGAGGATATAATCTAATGTCATGTTTGATCTGTACTGAATAATTAGTGCTGTCTTTCTTAACAGCTGGATAAGTAAAGTCTACGCCATGGATTTGGCTTTTACATCACTTCTTCCACTCTGGATTTTCTGCAGTGATTTGCTGAGACATGATGAAGATGACACTAACATTTATGAAGCACTAAGCATGTTATACAAATTAACTCAAAGCCAGAGTCCACAGACACAGGCAGGCTGAAAAGACCAGGTGGTATTTATTCTCAATCAAAGCCACTTAAGTAGGGAAGATTTAGTTCTAAACTCTAACTGCCAGGAATCTAAATAGAGAAATAATCATCTCAGAGAAAAGAAGCCAGTAGTTCATTACTGCCCAGTACTCACATTACAGTTGTGAAACTATATACAAGGTCTAGACTTGCTAAATTTATTTCTGTGTAAGGAAAAGGCAATGCCAGATGTATGCTGAGTTTTTACAAAGTTCTAGGGTAGGATGTGCTATTTGAGCTACTCCAGCTAAATTCAGTAAATTTTTTTGTAGGAAAGTACTTAAGCACAATGAAGCTTTGCTTTAAGGTCAAGTATGTCTCCAATTCCCTGGGATTCCTGTACTCTTTGTGATGTCTTCTAATGTGACAGCTAGTGCTCAAGCTAGGGTTGAGAGAGTCTGAGCCCAAGGAGGTAAGACCCTTCTCCCAAGGCCAAATTTCAATTTCAGAATCACCCTCAAATAACTCCTCCACATGCACCCTTACTTTCTCCTTCCAAAGATTCAGTAAACTGTGGGCAAGAAGAAAACCCCTAGGAGAGTGGACCTGTCTTATTTCAGCTTGATGTCAATCTCTTTCACTGCTTTGATACTCCCCTTTCATTGCCCAAAGACAGACAAGGTCCTGGCTTATGACAACAGTATTCACAGTTTACCACACCCAGGCAGCAACCTCTAAACAGGGCTTCCTATGGTTCTAGGTCTGATCCTTTCCACTAACCCTAGGTTTAGAACTTCCAGTGCAGCAATGAACAGCATAGTTAGCAGCAGCACCTTCCGCAAAGCTGGGTCCCCTGCGGTGCAAGAACACATTGTGTAGACCAAAAGACTCGCCTAATGCAAATGAAATCTTCCTTCCACCCCTCTCTTGGGAGGCAGAGTGTGCCTGAGTCAATGCAAGTCCCATAGTTTTTATATATTCCTCAGTAAGAGGCAAGTAAATCAGTCCTTACATTGTCTGGAGGAACCCATACTCCAGATGGAGCAAAGTCTAAATGCTTGAGGACATTTGCTTTAATTCCAGTATGTGAAATCAATGACAGTACGACACAAATATTCCCTCTTGCTTGTTTTGTCTCCTAGTCTAATGGGGGAAAGTTAACAGGAGTCTCATGAGACAGAAAATCCTTTCTGCGAGCTCTGATCCCTGGGCATGGTAGGATAAAATGTTAATGATCCCTTCATCACATGGCCCAAGATAACTGGAGCCATAACCCACTAAAAGCCGTTAGAACAGAGGCCATGGACCCAGGATACATACCTGGCCCCAAGATATGTACAAGACTAAAATCAGTATTGAGAGAATAAGTAAGAAACAGCTAAGAGTCAAAAGCAGACCAAGCTCATTCTCCTACAGAAAGTAAGCCCATGAGCTCTATGCTTCAATCAGCCAAGTGAAGTGACAGTGTAATAATGTACTGAATTGCACAAAGTAAGAAGTAGTAAAGTAATTGGGCATCTGTGGGCACTCATGCATTCAACCTTTCTTATCCTTCAGGCACTCACCTGTGTGGCCATGGAGGGGTGAGTGTGGCCGTGGTAGCGTAGGTGATGTGTTAGAGGTCACAATCAAGCTCTTGCGGTTACTTGTCCGACAACTGCAATGAAAACAAAATGTCAGTTACAACAGGGCCACACCATGGGCCTGGAGACCTTGAGTGGCTGTCAAGGAACAAAAGAGTGACACCATACTGGATAGTATACTGCTTTGAACTGAACTGGGTCAGCAATCACTGTCTGCACCAGTCAGACTCAATAATTCACTGTATTCCACCTTGGAGTAACTTTTGCCACTGTCTTGACTTTTATTTTGTACTGCCATTGTACTTTTCTGTTGTTTAGGTTTGCTTTCCAAACAAACACAAGGTGCTCCCTAAGGGCAACAATCATGTTTTAAATGGTATCTAATGAAGAATGACTATGCAAATTTGATTTATAAAATAAAAAACACAAGTTAAAATATTCTCATGTCTCACAGAACATGCCTGGATTTCTTCTATAAAACTGGCTTTCCATTACACATTAATGCCTGAGGCCTTTTCTTGTGGCTGAAGAAAACTCAATCATCACAAAAAGTCATTTCATGCAACATTTGTTACTGAAAAGTTTATATAAATTTATTTGAAAGTCAGCCTATCTTTTAAAAGCATTAGGAAAGTTTACCATTGATAGTCATCCAAATAAATAGTCACTGAACATCTACTATGCATCAGGCACTGTTCTAGGTGCTAGGGAAGCAGTAGGGAACAAGACAAAGTCTCTGTCCTCATAACTGGAGTGAAGAGTGGTATGGGAAAAGATAGAGAGGCGGGGTACTGAGATAAGAACAAATTCGGTATGTTCAAGGAATAGCAAAGTAGTCAGAGACTTCCAGCCACCAGCCACTGAGCCAGCCCTTAAACCACCACCCGGGCTCCCCAGTCGGAGAAAGAGGAAGGCCAGGAGGGAGAGAAGTGGTTTTGGGACAATGCACAGAGGGGCCCAAAGTAAGCGGTCATCAAATATTACCTATCATTAATAGTCCTCCTATACCACGGTTAAGACCATAAATAAATAGCACAGAAAAAAAAGAAATAGCAAAGTAGTCAAGAGTGGGTGGTGGTAAGGGAAAATGACAGGAAGGACAGGAAAAGACGTAGGTTATAGAAGCTATGGTGTAGGCCACAGCCAGACTACGCAGGGCTGGTACATTGTCATAAGGAGCTACTGAAAATGTGACAAGAAACTGCCAGAGAGATTGAGGTCAATCTCAAGAAAGATTATGATTAGAAATGATTACCACCTTCTCCTAAGGAACCATCAGGAGGAATCCAATCATGTCGACACCCCAAATTACCTCAGTCACCATCAAATGTCCAAGCCTCCCATTCTAACTTGACATAGTCCCCCACTATCCCTGGACCTTTCAGAAAAGCTTAACCTGTGCTTCCTTGAGTTCAACTGCCTATATCCTCAATTTCTTTTCTAAAACTTTGCTTTAAATTCTATCTCTAACTGAAACCTTGCTATCTTCCAAGGACACCAGAGTCCTGGTGAAATTCTGACCCTTCTAAACCCAACTTTCCAACTATTTTGCAACTACAGCTGGGAACCAAGGGTGACTGAAGAAAAACTCAGAATCATGTTGGCTGGTGTCTCTTTATATTTACAGTGACAAACATTAAGCGAGGTCCTCGTTATTTCCTGCCAATCTTACTACATTTACCTAGGTAATGTGCTCACTCTCTCTCCAAGACAACTAATTCACATCTTTTCCTCAAACCTCCAATACCCTTCCCTTCCCCAAATCTCTGCCAACTTTGATTTTTATTTAACTGAAGGTGGGGGATAGTCTTACTACAAAAATCTATATCCATATACTCTATTTTCCCACCTGTAGTAAGAACAGGAAACGATGTTTCTACCAAAATTGACTCCCTTACTCAAGGAGTGTATACTTGCACTGCCCTCCCTCCACTCTCTCTGGTACCATGAATTTCTATTTTCTAAAAAAGTAGAAAGCGGCTGGGCATAGTAGAAACCTACGTGGGCAACACAGCAAGTCCCTGCCTCTAAAAAAATTTTAAAAATTAGTCAGGCGTGGTGGTGCCTGCCTCTGGTCCCAGCTACTCTGGAGGCTGAGGCAGGAGGATCACTTGAGCCCAGGAGTTGGAGGTTGCAGTGAGCTATGATGATGCCACTGTAATATAGCCTGGGAAACAGAGCAAGACCTTGTCTCAAGAAAGAAAAAAACATATATAAATGTTCTAAATACACAGCCAATTAAGGCAGAGATTGTCAAATTGGATAAAACAGCAGGATCTAACTATATGCTGTTAATTACTTGTGATAGCCAAAAACTGGAAACTATTCCCAATGTCCACTGACAGGTGAATGATTGTATATCTACACAATAGATTACTACTCAGCAATAACAAGGAATGAACTATGGATTCACACATGAATGAATCTCAAAAATAATTATGCTGAAAGCAAGAAGCCAGACAGAAAGAGTATGTTTCTGTTCTGCATGACTGCATGGATCAACTGAACAACTTGTCTCTCAGAGGTATTCAACGGAAAAATTTGTCCCTGGATATTTATACTAAAATACACTAAAATTAAAAGTCAAAACATCATATTAGTTAAGAGAAAATAGTTCTGATATATGCACTGAAAGGGAATTAAAAGCATTATTTCCAATCGATTACACCATATAAATTCAGCCAAATGTGAGTCCAACATATGACAAATTCCTTACATCGTCTTGTTCTTTGCTTTATAAGACTAGAGGTTTTGTATATACATGCTAAGAGATAAAATGAACTATGCTGAGCTATGCATTGCAAAATAGGCGACCAAGTTTGGGCAGAACAGTCCCCAACAATTTCCCAAAAAACAACAGCTGGCTGATGGGTAGTATCTACAATACCAAAAATCCCTATTTCCCTTTCCAGAGCATGGTCACGATGATACTTGATTTTGCAGCTAAAACAGGACTCAGTGATTTGCAAGCAATAGCTTGAACCATCAAGCTGTATCAGATGCAGTTCAATGTAATGCTTGTATACTTTGTGACAGAAATTGTAGAATATTGATCATGGTATGGATTGAAAATCCATTAACAGCAGCAGTCACTTTCTCTGTGACTTCTGTAGACCATAAGAATAGAAGATGAAGCCACATGTTGAAGGAAATGTTGGATTTTGCAAAAAACGATTCTTTTTGAAGAGAGATCCATGACAATTGGCAACTGCCGTGAACACATTTCCATGAATAACTGTCTTTGTGTTGTACTATCTACTGTACTGCTTGGTGGCGTAAGGAACATTCCTATGGATGACAAATTATGCTACTTCAAGAAGTCAATGGCTAGCAGGTTTGAAATGTTAACAACAACAGGCTGCAGCGTATTTTGAAATAAACGTCTATCCATTGGGAGAGGTAAAATAAAAATTTTCTCAAATATAAAACCACTAAAAAAAAATTTTGAATTTGACCTGCAGGGGCTGACCACAATTAAGACACCTGACCTGCCACAATTGAGAAATTTGACCTGTAGGACTCATAGCAGTAAAGTGTTCAATTGATCCAATTCCATTTATATAAAATTCTAGAAAAGGTTAACTAATCTATAGTGACAGCAGATTAGCAATTGTCCAACTAGAGGCAGAGAATGGATTATAGAGTCATGAGAAAACTTTTATTATCTTCGTCTTCATTATCAGTCATATGTGCAATGACTATGAAAATGGTTCCACAGATGTACACATACATTAAAACCCATCAAACTGTATGGTTTTACACATGTACAGTCTATTACATTTCCATCATACCTGAATAAAGCTATACAAATTTTTTTTAACATAAATAATAATCATGTCACTCTTCTGCTTAAAATTCTCCCTGTCTCACTGAGAGTAAAAGCGTTCTCAGAAGGGCCTCCAAGGCATCACTTGGTCTGGGTTTTTCCATCACCTCTCTCCTTGTTCACTCTCCAGCCACACTGTCCCCTCACTTTTCTTACAACATGCCAAGCAGGCCACTGCCTCAGGGCCTTTACAACTGATATTTCCTTTGCCTATATAAAGCATCCCCCAGACAGTCTGGAGGCTTGCTCAAGTACAATTTACTCAGCAAATTTCCCCCAATCTTCTACCTGAAACTGTACTCCCCTCCCAAACTGTCTATCCCCCTTTCCTGATACATTTTTCTCCTAGCACTTACCATCATCTAACATACTACACAGTCAGCCTTGGAGTCTGCAGGTTCCACATTGCCGTATTCAACCAACCGTGGAAGGAACATATTTGAAAAAAATAACACCCATTTTTAAAATATAGTTTTATGACTATTTACATAGATTTACACTGTTTTAGGTGCTGCAAATAATCTAGAGATGATTGAAAGTACATGGGAAAATGGTACTGGCACAAGAACAGAGACTAATGGAACCAGACTGAGAATGCAGATATAAAACCATCCTCATACAGTCATCTGATCTTTGAAAGAGCAGACAAAAACATACACTGGGGAAAAGAATCCCTATTCAAGAAATGGTGCTGGGAAAACTGGATAGCCACATGTAGAAGACTGAAACAGGATCCACACCTCTCACCTCTCACAAAAATCAACTCAAGATGGATAACAAACTTAAACGTAAGGCATGAAACCATAAGAATGCCAGAAGAAAATGTTGGAAAAACTCTATCTATAGACATCAGCCTAGGCAAAGGATTTACGAAGAAGACCCTCAAAGCAATCACAGCAACAACAAAAATAAATGGGACCTGATCAAATTAAAAAACTTCTGCACAGCCAAGGAAACTATCATTAGAGCGAATAGACAACCTATAGAATGGGAGAAAATATTTACATGTTACGCATCCAATAAAGGGCTAATAATAAGAATCTATATAGAACTTAAGGAAATTAACAAGAAAAAAAATCAAACAACCCCATTAAAAAATGGGCAAAGGACATGAACAGAAACTTTGGGTAAATTCCCACCTAATGGATGCGGTGTACACTGTCTGGGGGATGGGCACGCTTGTAGCTCTGACTTGGGTGGTGCAAAGGCAATATATGTAACGAAAGCATTTGTACCCCCATAATACTCTGAAATAAAAAGGAAAAAAAAAAGAAATGGACATAGAAAAAAAAATAAAGTACATGAGAAGATGTATGTTATAGGCAAATACTATGCTATTCTATAAAAGGGACTTGAGTATCTTCAGATTTTGGTATCCATGGGGATCCTGAAATCAAATCCCAAATATATACAATTGTGTATGTTTTGCACATTCATTTTGCTGTCTTTCCATCAGAATCTAAGCTAGAGGCTGAGGCAGGAGGATCGCTTGAGCTCAGGAGTTCGAGACCAGCCTGAGCAAGAGCAAGACCCCATTTCTACTAAAAATAGAAAAAAAAAATTAGCTGGGCATGGTGGCCTGCACCTGTGTAGTTCCAGCTACTCAAGAGACTGAGGGCAGGAGGATGGCTTGAGCCCAGGAGTTTGAGGTCACAGCAAACTATGAAGACACCACTGCACTCCAGTCAGGGTGACAGAGTGAGACTCTGTCTCAAAAAAAAAAAAAAAAAGGTGAGACAGTGAGTGACTGAGTGAGTCTGTCTCTCTCCACTGACGGAGACAGACCCATTTTGTTCTACAATAAAGAGCTGCTGTGTGAAGAAAAAAAGAATCTAAGCTCTATGAGGGCAAGGGCTTTTGTATGCTTTCTTTTCTGCTGCATTCCTCAATGCCTAGAACACTGCCTGGCACATGGCAGCGTCTCAATAACTATTTGTTAAATGAATGAATGGATGAGTATGATTTGTTACAAGGATTAAAATAAAGAGGATACATGTACATTTGGCATGTGTAAGGTATATCAAAGTGTTGTACCTAAACTCCTTGGGTCTGAAAGTAAAAATCTCTTGGAAACTTCAGGGCAGATAATTAATTCTAGCTTCATTTGCCATGATCTTATTTAAAGTTTAAAATTAAATCCAAAACACTAAAGATCATATATCCAGGGCACATGTCTTTTTACAAAGGTACATATAATCTCACTTGGCAAATTGTAACAGCTGCTGGGGGGAAAAAGGTCAGATTCTCTGGTACAGATGTCATGACTCAGCTGAGATCCAAAACAAGGAACTTGCTAATTTTTCCATTTCAACAAGGTCTGGCCATTTCCCCAGGATCCTAAGACGATAAAACGTAAGTCTTAATTCTTTCATCCCTGTATGATGAAAGTATTGGATGTTTGCAGAGTCAGGCACACTAACTCTTGGCTGATGGGAGGTAAACCTGGAAGCCCCTAAGCTGATGTTCCACTGCCTACTGCAAAGACTGGGGTTAAACTCTGCCGGTCACTTAGTCACTCAGAGTGAGACTTGGTATTTCATTGTCCCACATGCCTCACCACGGTCATCTCAGTGAATAGTGGGAACAAGGGCTAAGGCACACCATGCATTCTCTGCAACACTGTTGAATCGTGGCCATATTTGGAAAGCAGCTGGTTCCCAGCCTTCAAAAATCCCTCCTTGAAATAACAAATAGGCACTCAGAAAATCCGAACCGCTGTAAGCGATGCTGTAAACTTAGGAAACCTGCTTCCCAGCTTGAAGCAACAAAGGGTATGGGGTAGGACGCCTAGTTGTAGATACTTTAGGCCTTTCTAATATCCCTCCAAATCAAGATGTCTAGCTGCTCCAAGGAGCCTGAGCACTTGGTGACTGGCTAGCACCTGGCTACTTCCTTTTACAATTCAAAATGAGGAAAAGACCACTTCTGTCTCTTAAGTGTAAACAATATAGAGAAGAATCTGAAGCCAGTTAAGGTCAAGTACTTCCAGATGCTATTTCAGAGTAACAATCAAAATGATGTCCCAGTTAAGACTGAGAAGTGAGAGTGGGAGAAAAGACATATTCTCGTAGCCAAAACCGCAAAGGGGTTTTGGTCTAGATCCAGTTGCTTGTTGCACAAAGATCCAATTGTTGAGACAATGAGGATTGCCAAGGAAGAAAGGAATTTTTAATAGATGTCTTATTGGAAGAACAGGACAAGCTGCCTCAAATCCCTTTCCAGGACTAAGATATATCATGGGCTTCTTAGGGAGGAGCCACATGCCTTGGGGCAGGCGGTGGTGTATCTTACAAGGGCTACAAGCATTGCGACAGGCTGTGGGAGACGGTGAATCTTGACAACACGAGGTCTGCCCTGGGGCCTTCAGAATCTCAACTCCTTTGTCTAGTACAAAATCCATTATTTCAGGCTGGGTGTGGTGGCTCACACCTGTAATCCCAGCATTTTGAGAGGCTGAGGCAGAAGGATCATTTGAGGCCAAGAGTGCTGTAAGTCCCTCACTTCTGGGAAACAACTCCAAGGGTCAAGCAGTTAGTTAAAGGAGAGGGTTAGAAAAAACACACAGAGGTTCATGGAGCCAGTTACATTCTCTCGTCAATAAAGGGAGATATTATTGTTACTTATCCATTATATTATTATTGATCCATTATTTATCTCTTGTCTAGATTATTTCAATACTCTGCTAACTAGTCACTCTGGTTTACCCTTGTCTCCTACCCCTAATCTATTCTCAAAGAAGCAAGCCACAGTGATTCTTTCAAAGCATAAATCCGATGATTTCACTCCTCTGCTCAAAAGCTTCCAATAGGCTGCTAATTTCACAAAGACATATCTAGCTACTAGGATCACTGCATTAATTGTTCCCTTTAACTGGAATGCTCTTCTCCCAGCTACACAATGGCAAAAATCCCTCACTCCTTCAAGACTTTACTCAAATGTCACCTTCCCAAGTTCCTGCTCCCCTAATCCCCTTTACTCACCGTTTTTTCCCCAATAGTATTTACCACCTTCTAAGATACTATAATAAATTAATTAAGTTTATTGTCTCTGTTTCTTCTCCTGTAAACTCTAAGAGGTATCCCAATCACCTAGAAATAGTGCCTAGAGAACAGTAGGTTCTCAGTCAGTGTATGCTGAACAAATGGATGCATTTCCACAGAGAAAGGCAGTCGGAATTTCCCAAGGGCATCAGGCAGCAGAGGAACTAGGCAAAAAGCCTTTGCTCTAAACCAAAGTTTTCTTCCAAGGCTGGCAGCAGCCCTCCTTGAATCAAGCAAGTATTTTTTAACCTCTGCCTCATTGGTCTGGAAATTACATACTGTTTTATTTCCTATTTTCCCGTAAAGTAGTTATTATTATTCAAGTTTTAACAGGCATTCTTGTCTTAACAAAGTCTAAAGTAACCAGCATCTGAGCCCTCTTTCTAAACAAAATAAAAAGATCTTAGAAGGCTTTAACTCCAATCCTCTCATTCCTCTTTCAATTTACATGTTATTGTGATCTAGTATTTCAGGTCTACCTTACTTTTATATTGCTAAATCAGTAATTATTATTATTGTTTTATACAATACTTGCTTGCTTGGATTTACTCATATATTTTCCAATTTCTTTGCTTAACATTCCCTCTTGAATCTCATAACTTTCCTTTTTTTTTTTTTTCAACAGAGTCTCACTCTGTCACCCTGAGTATAGTGCAGTGGCGTCACCATAGCTCTCTACAACCTCAAACTCCTGGGCTCAAGCAATCCTCCTACCTCAGCCTCCCAAGCAGCTGAGAGCGCAAGTGTGCATGCACCACCACACCTGGCTAATTATTTTCTATTTTTAGTAGAGATGGGGGTCTCACTCTTGCTCAGGCTGGTCTTGAACTCCTGACTTCAAGCGAACCTCCCTCCTGGCCTCCCAGAGTGCTAGGATTACAGGTGCGAGCCACCGTACCGGGCCTTTCTTCTTTCTTTCTGAAATACATCCCAAAGTCTCTCTGAACCTAATACTTCTTTCTCAGTAGTTTTGTTAACATGTACAGCCATCATCACTAATTACAGAACATTTTCATCACTCCCAAAGAAACCTTGTACCCATTATCAGTCACTTCCCATCCTACTGTCCCCCTCTGCCCTGCACTAACTACTTTCTGTCTCTAGGTATTCACCTATTCTGGACATTTCATAGAAATGGAATCGTACATTATGTGGCCTTTCGTGTCTGGTTTCTTTCGCCTAGCATATGTTTTGAAGATTCATCTATGTTGCAGCATGCATCAGTATTTCATATCACAATTGTTTATCCATTCATAAATTGATGAACATTTGGGTTGCTACTACTTTTTGGTTATTATAGATGCTGCTGCTGCCATTGAAACCACCCTTACATAAAATTAATAAAGGGCCACAAGGTGGGAACTCTGGTAAGGGAAGTATATGTATATATAAAATCAGCCATTATTCCCTAGCTTGCTTTCCTATAATTGCTTCCTACCCAGCAGTCTCATAGTTGACTTTTCATAAAGAGTCTTAGCTTTCTTCCTTGTTCCCATAGATAACATCATTGTTGTGACACCTAAGGCTAGTTTTTGATGTATCTTCCAGGCCCTGCAGTCCAGTACAAAGGCTGAGCCACCCAGACCAGTGGCCCATACCAAGGAACTGACCCAGCTGGTACTGCCACCTCCACCCAGCAAGTGACTCAGTCAGCAAAGAAGACAATTTCTATACCCCTATGGTTCTGCCTTGAACCTAGCCAGAGGTAAGGAACCTGCAGCCCTGGGGCCACAGGTAGCCTTCCAGATCCTTGAGTGCTGCCTTTTGACTAAATCCAAATTTTACAGAAGAAATCCTTTTAATAAAGGGATTTGTTCTGTGAAGTTCGGATTCGGTGAAGGGGCCGCACTCGGGGATCTGGAGGGCCACATGTGGCCCTTAGGCTGCAGGTTGGCCAAACTATCTTTAAAAACCTTTTCTTCCAAATTGTTGGGGAGATGGATTTGAGAAATTCCTCCTGTCTCCTCCCACGGCGCCTGTGATATTAAACTCTTTCTCTGCTGAAACCCCTGCTCTGTCTCAGTGTGTTGGCTTCCTCTTGAGCAACGGGAAATGAACCTGGTAAGGCTGTAACAATATGAACAATTGTATACAAGTTTTTGTGTGAATGTGTATTTTTAATTTTCTCGAGTGAACTTTCTTGCTGTGCTCTTTTAGGTTTTGTGGGTTTTTGAGGGTTCTCTATCTAGTTCCTTTTAGGACATTCTTTCTGTTTTTATGGATCTGCAGTTTTATTGCAATGTATCTAGATGGGATTTATTTATTATGGTGTAGACTCATCACGCTTCAAGAAATTGTTTTGTTTCTAATCAATTTTGGAAGGTCTCAGTCATTATCTCTACAAATATTATCTCTACCCATTTCTTATTATATCTTCCATATTTCTTACTCTCATTCATATTTTATATCTTTCCATCTGTCTTGTACTCCTGATAACAATTTTACTACCTGTGCCCACAGCTCTATCATTTAACATGACTGTTCAATTTTCAATTTCAATGACATAATCCATTTCATTCCTTGAATTCTATTTGGCATTTTTTCAAATATGTTTAGTCTTTTTTATTAAACAGATGTCTTTTTTTCTCTCATTTTTGTTTCCTCCTTTTATAATTTTAATCATTTTAAATATACTTATTTTATAGTCTTTATAAGGCTACTTTCTAAAGCTCTTAGGGCCCCAATCTTCTTTCTTTGATCTATTGATTTTCACTTTTGGTGGACTGTTTCTTTGTATGGTTTGTAATTTCGGGTTTTTTGGTCTTCGTGGCACCCCAGCTAGAGTGCATCATAGCTCACTGCAACCTCAAACTCCTGGGCTCAAGAGATCCCCCTGCCTCAGCCTCCCAGAGTAACTAGGACTATAGGTTCGTGCCACTGTGCCCAGCTATTTTTTCCGGTTTTTTTTTTTTTTTTTTTTGTAGAGATGAGGGTCTCGCTCTTGCTCAGGCTGGTCTCAAACTCCTGGCCTCAAGCAATCCTCCCACCTCAGCCTCCCAAAGTGTGAGGGAAGAGAACTCAAACAACATACATTGACACAGGTATTCAGTGGCACAGGAGCACAGGAGGCTGTTAAGAATCTGAGTGTCCATATTCCACTGAAATGAAAGATTAAACCAATAGGAAGAGGAAGACAGAAGATCTGGGGAATACAGAACCCACAGCAGAGAGTTACTGGGAATACCATGATGGCAACTATGCAAGAGAACCAGAAAATAATCAGTCTAGTTTGGAGCTGAAGAAGAGAAGGCTCTAGAAGAAATGTCTTCCAGGGAATGGAGGGGCTAGATTAGATTAAATCATCTAATGTAACATACTGAAAAGTCTTTTGCAGCTGTGATGAAAAATTGTGGGATTGCTACATAGAATATAAAGCAATGCAAAAGTGAGATAATTATTATCCTCAGAAATAAAAAAGTTATAAATAGAAATCAAGAATGGTAAGAATAGGGAAAGAGAGTTTCTAGATTCTTTTATAAGCCTTAAAGAACTCACCTGAAATTATGTCCACATAGTACTTTGAAAAAATATTAAATTTAAAATGTGGGTATCTTACATGTATGTAAAGTGAACAGGAAGGAGAGGGATCTGCAGCAAGCAGTAATGTCACGGTGGTGATTATGCTGCATTATTATTGGTACAACCATGGTTCAAATGTTTAAATAAAGCTATCAAATGATCCCATCAATCCCCTGCTTAAAATCCTCCAACAACTGCCACAGCCAAAGAAATAAACACTTGAATTAATTATTAACATGACATGCAACACCGCTGATGATATAGCCCCCTGCTAATTTGTCCTACCCATCATCATGACTCCACAAATCTACCATCCATACACTTTATGACCCAGTACTAAACAAGGCTATGCCATTATGCCTCCACTCTCTTGCACATGCTATTGGCTTCTACTTAAGTACGCTCATCCTAAATGTCTACCTGACAATATGTTAATTCTTCATTTCTCAGCTCAAGAGTTTCCTTCTCTCTGAAGTCTTCTCTTTGTTCTCCAAGAACAAATTAGGGACTTTGATTGGCTTCCATATCCTGACACTGAATCTTGTTTAATACATCCTTCTGAAGAGGATCAGAATATGTCACCCCAAAATGTGCCATTTTGGCATAAGGACTATTTTAGCTGAAGGCATTTGAGAATGGCAAACTCTCTGACACCCCGTTACCCCTCCCACCCCATCTCCCAAGAGCAGGGTATAACTTATCTTTTCTTTCTTTTTTTTTTTTTAAGAGACAGGGTCTCACTCTGTTGTTCAAACTGGGGTACAATGCCACAATCATAGTTCACTGCAGCCTCAAATGCCTGAGCTCAAGTGATCCTTCTGCCCCAACCTCCAGAGTAGCTGGGACTACAGACACGTGCCACCACACCCAGCTTTTTTTTTTTTTTTTTTTTTTTGTGGAGACCGTTTGTCACTATGTTACCCAGGCTGGTCTGGAACTCCTGGTCTCAAGTGATCTTCCCAAAATGCTGGGATTACAGGCATGAGCCACCATGCCCAGACTGAATCTCCCTTTTGTAAAAAGTAATATAAATTTCCATGTGTAAAAGTATTTCCTTCTCACGTACCAGGAAGACTCTTAATCACTAGAAACAACTTTCATCAATGAGATAGCACTGACTTGAGTCTGTACAACAAATCTTACTAAACAATCCTTATTTACTAAATAATTCCTAGTTACCTTCACATGATTTACCGCCCAAGCCCTCCCCCTTTCCTTTGTCTAGTCACTTCTGCACAATTTATTACTCTTTGTTAAAATGGTATATAAGTCCCAAGTGCCCTTTTTTTTTTTTTTTGAAGCAGAGTCTCACTCTATTGCCCAGCCTAGAGTGCAGTGGCGTCATCACAGCTCACTGCAACCTCAAGCAATCCTCCTGCCTCAGCCTTCTAAGTAGTTGGGACTACAGGCATGTACCAACATACCTGGCTAACTTTTCTATTTTTTGTAGAGACAGAGTCTCACTGTGTTGCTAGGGTTTTTCTTGACTTTTTGGCCTCAAGTGATCCTCCCATTTCAGCCTCCCAAAGTGTAGGATTACAGGCATGAGCTACTAAACCCAGCCTAAGACCCAGACTCTAATCACACCTTTGAGTTACTCATCACTGAGATTCCCCAAGTAGGCACACTGCAAGTGTAAATAAACTCTTATTTTTCCCTTCTCTTAAGTCCCTCTTTTCTCAGTTTAATTCACAGGCTCCATTTACAAAACCTAAGAGGGTAGAAGTTTTTTCCCCTCCCTTATACTTCCATTATAAAATTTATTATGCATCTCTATGCTACCCCACAACAGACAGCTTTACAAGAGAATACTAACAGACTTTCAAGGAACAAGTGTTCCTTGTCTTATAAAGTGTTGGAAAATAGAATAAGAGGAAAAGCTGTCTAAGTTATTTCATGACATTAGTGTAACTGTGCTTCAAAGCCAGATAACCACAGCCTAAGAAAATTATAGGTTCATATCCTTTCTAAACACACGTTTTAATTCTATAAAATTTTAGCTGCCTGAATTAAAAAAAAGAAAACCACTATAATCAAGTTGGACAGTGACTCAAAATGTGGTCTGTAAACCTTGGTGGATCCCTGACACCCTTTCAGGAGGACTACAAAGTCAAAACTATTTTCATAGAAATAATGAGACATTATTTACCTTTCTTCACTGGGTTGACATTTGCACTAACGTTACAAAAGCAATGGTGGGCAAAACTTCTGGCACCTTAGCACAAGAAGAACTGAACTGTTCTAGTAGTGACTATATTTTTCACTGCTACCTACTTGCAGTTAAAATAAAAAACCAGATTCACTTAAAAAGATGTACTTGATGAAGCACTAAAAATTAGCAATTTTATTAAATCTCAACTCTCTTTTGAAAATTCTGTGAGACAAAATGAGAAGTATGCATAAAGCACTTCTGCTGAATTACCAAAGTGTGATGATCACGTTGAAGGCAACACTTGTGTGACTTGAGTTGTGAGCTGACCAGCCACTTTTTTCATTAATACGGTATTGCGGTTATTTAGACTTAAAGTATCTGAAAATTTTTGTTTAAATGAACAAACTAAGCTTATTGCTTCAAGAAAACCAACTCTCAGCATTTGTTGCCAATGATAAAATCTTATCTTTAAGCAAAAAATCAGAATTTTTAACAACCTGTATCTATTACTGTAAGTTTGACGGCTTCCCAATATTTAGAATTTTCTGATAAGAGCAATGGCGATATTAGCAAATGCGATTTTTTCATATTGTATAACTGAAAGTATCAACATTTAAAAGGGAAAAAATAGAGAATAGGTATTTGATAAAGTTTAGCTGGATATAAAGAAAAACTCTCAAAAAATAGAAAACACAGAAGAAATTTTCTCAATTTTAAGTCTCTTCATTCAAAATTTAAAGCAAAAATTATACTCAAGGAAAAATTTTTTTCTTTTTTCGAGAGAGAGTCTTGTTCTGTCACTCAGACTGGAGTGCCGTGGTGCAATCACAGCTCACTGCAACCTCGAACTCCTCGGCTCGAGCAATCCTCCCACCTCAGCCTCCCAAGTGGCTAGGACCACAGGCATGTGCCACCACATTCAGCTAATTTTTTAAATGTTTTATAGAGATGGGGTCTCACTATGTTGTCAAGGCTGTCAAAGAAGAAATTTTAGATATATTCCCTGTAAGGTCAAGAAAAAACAAGGGTGCCTGCTTTCATTACAACCAGTGAACCTAATAACAGAAGCTCTTGCCAACAAAATAAAAAAAATAACAGATGATAGAATGTAAAGATATATAACTGTCAATATGTTAGTAATAGCTACACAGAAAACAAATTACTATTCATAATGGTAACCAAAATGCTTAAAGAAATCTAATGCTAAGTAAGTCATCCAATAAAATCAACAGTGGGAAGATAAATTTCCTTGAGTTGAAATTCAAATAATAAAAATCTGAAAAAGATTTGCAAATATAGAACATTCAGATTATTGGAGATTAAAATGAACAAAAATTTAAAAATAAAAAGTAATAAATCAAAACTGGCAGTAATAAAACAAGAATAGTTGGATATGGAAAAAATTGAATTAGATATTTTATAAATTAAAATTGTCGAAATTAAACTCAGTAGATGAGATAAACTCTAGCTTTAGTAGCAGTAGTCAAAAAGAGAATTAATGAAAGGTAGTACTAAGGAACAGACTCAAAGCCAAAAATGAACTGATGGCTGTATAAGCTTATTTCTCAGACCGTATTCGGCTATATACAGCCAGAGAGAAATAACTGCATCATAAGGAGCTTCACTGTGAACTAGATACTTCCTAACAATCTGATCCACTAGTCTGGCCCTGCTTTTACTTCTTGCAATCATTTAGACTAGAAAAAAACATACCTTTCTAAAAAATAATTAGTAATCCAAAAGGAAATTACCAAAAATCCATATAAAGATATTTTACTATAAGAAATTAATACCTAGAATATATAAAGAACTCCTACAATTCAGTAACAAAAACAAACAGCCAGATTAGAAAATGCGCAAAGCACCTGAATAGACATTTCTCCCAAAAAGACATACAAATGGCCAATAAGCAGACAAAAAGATGCTCAACATCACTAATCATTAGGGAAATGCAAATCAAAGCCACAATGAGATACTACTCACACCTGTTAGGATGATTATTATCAAAACAATAATAACACAACCCAGAAAATAACAAGTGCTGGCTAGGAGGTGGGGAAACTGGAACACTTGTATATTGCTTGTAGGAATGTAATACGCTGCAGCTGCTGTGAAAAATAGTATGACAATTCCTGAAAAAACTGAGCAAAAATTATTAATACCATATGATCCAGCAATTAATTCCACTTCTGGGTATGTACCAAAAAGAACTGAAAACAGGGACTCTCTCCTGCTTCCAAATTTATTTGCAAAACAGATATTGGTATACCCATGTTCATAGCACCATTACATATAATAGCCAAAAAAAGGTAGAAGTAACCCAAGTGTCAATCAGTAGATGAAAGGATAAACAAAACGTGGCATATACATACAAGGGTGGGTTATTCAGCTTTAAAAAGCATGGAAATTCTGACACATGCTACAACATGGATGAACCTTGAAGACATTATGCTAAATGAAATAAGCCAGACACACATTGTATGATTCCACTTACATGAGGTACCTAGAGTAGTCAGGTGCATAGAGAAAGTAGAATGGTGGTTGCCAGAGGCTGGGGAGAGAAGGTAATGGGAGTTAGTGCTTAATCGACACAGGGATTCAGGTATGAAAGATGAAAACTTCCTAGAGATGGACAGTGATGGCTGCACAACAACGTTAACGTACTTAAAGCCACGTATAAAAATGATTAAATGGCAAATTTTATGTTATGTATATTTAACCACAATTTTAAAAATAAGAATTTTTTTTTTTTTGAGACAAAAGTGTCACTTTGTTGCCCTGAGCAGAGTGCTGTGGCATCAGCGTAGCTCACAGCAACCCCAAACTCCTGGGCTCAAGCAATCCTTCTGCCTCAGCCTCCCGAGTAGCTGGGACTACAGGCGCTCACCACCATGCCCGGCTGATTTTTTTTGTATTTTTAGTAGAGATATAGTCTCACTCTTGCTCAGGCTGGTCTCGAACTCCTGAGCTCAAGCAATCCTCCTGCCTCGGCCCCCCAGAGTGCTAGGATTACAGGCGTAAGCCACCGTGTCCAGCCAAAAAATGAAAATTTTTTAACTGTGAACAAAAAAAGAGAGATAAGAAAAACGGAAGGAAAAAAAGAAAAAAGATTATATACAATGGGATCTATGCCACACAAGTTTGGCTTAAAATCAATCAAGTCAAAACTCTTATGCTGATTGGTAGTGGGAATGCACCTGTGAATAGTAGCTACACTCCAACCTGGGCAACACAGCAAGACTCTGTCTCTAAAAGAAAGATAAATAAGTAAATAATTTAATTTAATTAATATATTAAAAGAATAAAGGACAAAAACTACATGATCACCTCAATGACACAGAAGACACATCTGACTGAAGTCCAAAACATTTTCATGATAAAGGCTCTCAACAAATAAAAGAACATCCCCAATCTGATAATGGGAATCTATGAAAACACTAGAACTGGCATATTTAATGATGAAAGACTGGATGCCTCCCTCCCTAAGAGGAGGGACAAAGCAAATATACCTGCTTCCGCCACTTCTATTCAACATTGCACTGGACGTTCTTGTCAGTGCTATAAGAAATAAATAAAAAATAAAGCATCCAGATTGGAAAAGAAGAAATAAATCTGTTATCATTCACAGATCAAACGATCCTGTATGTGGGAAAATCCCAAAGAATTTTTTAAAAGAACTAATAAAACCAATAAGCAAGTTTGGCAAGATCACCAGATATATGTGTGAAAATTGATTATACGAATTGGAGTTATCTTGTCATACCTAAATAAATTAGAGTTGAGAGACCAGGGGAAAAGAAAAGCACTCAGGGCAAAAAGCACGCACCTAAGGATTATACCACAAGCTAGCTGCTGAAATAACCTGCTATAACCTTATTAAGATCAGTTTTACCGACCACCATCATTCACCAATCAGAGTTTATTAGCTCCCAAAAACTTCACTAGTGCCAATGAGTTTTTCTAATAGCATTAGAAAGAATGAAATATTTGGCAAGACTTATACACTGAAAATTATAAAACACCGTATAGAGAAATTTAAGAAGAGTTAAACAGAGAGACATTTCATGTTCCTGAATTAAAAGACTCAATATTGTCAAGGTAACAATCTCTCCCAAAGTGATCTATAAATTCAAAGCAATCTTGTCAAAATTCTAGTAGCCTCTTTTGTAGAAATTGGAAAGTTGATCCTAAAATTTACATGGCAACACAATGCACTCAGAACAGGTAACATAATTTTGAAAAAGAACAAAGTTGGAGGAATTATACCACCTGATTTCAAAATCTACTATAAAGACACATTAAACAAAGAAAGTGTGGAATTAGCATAAGATATGCATATAGATTAATGGAACAGAAGTGGGAGTCTAGAAATAAACCATTAACAGTCAATTGATTTCAACAAAGGTGCCAAGATGATTCAATAGGAATAAGATAGCATTTTCAACAAATTATGCTGAAACAATGGCTACACACACACACACACACACCAAAGAATCTTTGGCCTTTACCTCATATCACAGACAAAAATTAACTCAGATGGATCACAGATCTAAATTTAAGAGCTAAAAGCATAAAATTTCTAGAAGAAAACAGAGGAAAAACAATTTCATAACTCTGAGTTAAGCAGTTATTAGATACCAAAAGCATGATCCATAAAAGAAAATATTATAAACTTTTGTACTTTGAAAGTGTAAAACACATCAAAAAATATAGAAAGACAAGCCACAGAGAGAAAATATTTGCAAATCATATATCTGATAAAAGACTTGTATCTAGAACATAAAAAGAACCCAAACCTCAATATGAAGAAGATAACTGGGCCAGTCATGGTGGCTCACGTCTGTAATCTCAGCATTTTGGGAGGCTGAGGTGGGAGGACTACTTGAGGCCAGGAGTTTGGGACCAGCCTGGATAAAATAGTAAGACCCTGTCTCTGCAAAAATTTTTTAAAAATTAAAAAATTTTAAAGAAAGAAGATAAATGAACCATTTTTTAAAATATCTGAATAGATATCCCACCAAAAAAAGACATACAAGCCAGGCATGGTGTTGTACCATTGTAGTTCCAGCCACTTGGAAGGCTGAGGCAGGAGGATTGCTTGAACCCAGGGGTTTGAGAGATCAACCTGGGCAACACAGCGAGAACTTGTCTTTTAAGAAAAAGAAAGTAAGTGGCTGGGTGGGGTGGCTCATGCCGGTAGTCCTAGCACTCTGGGAAGCTGAGATGGGAGGATCACTTGAGCTCAGGAGTTCAAGACCAGCCTGAGCAAGAGAGATTCTATCTCTACTACAAATAGAAAAAACTTAGCAGGGTGTGGTGGTGTGCACCTGTAGTCCCAGCTACGCAGGAGGCTGAGGCAGGAGGATCACTTGAGCCTCATACTCCTTGAGGAGTATGAGGTTGCTGTAAGCTAGGCTGACTCCATGGCACTCTAGCCCAGGCAACAGAGCAAGACTCTGTCGAAAGAAAAATGAGAGAAGCAAGAAAGAAGGAAAAGATAATACAAATGGCTAATAATAATGTTGTAAGATGCTCAGATCAATAGTCATCAAGGAAATCAGGGAAATGCACATTAAAACCACAATGAGCTACTACACACCATGAGGATGGCTATAAGCAAGAAGATAAAATACCGAGTATTGGTGAGAATGTTTTTAAAAAAACAAACTCTGAGAATGTAAAATGATACCGTCACTGCAGAAAAGAGTTTGATGTTTTATAAAAAGGTAAACCAACATAGGCCGGGCACAGTAGCTCATGCCTGTAATCCTAGCACTCTGGGAGGCCGAGGTGGGCGGATTGTTTGAGCTCAGGAGTTTGAAACCAGCCTGAGCAAGACCGAGACCCCGTCTCTACTAAAAATAGAAAGAAATCAATCAGACAACCAAAAATATATAGAAAAAATTAGCTGGGCATCGTGTCGCATGCCTGTAGTTCCAGCTACTTGGGAGGCTGAGGCAGAAAGATTGCTCGAGCCCAGGAGTTTGAGGTTGCTGTGAGCTAGCCTGATACCACGGTACTCACTCTAGCTGGGCAACAAAGCGAGACTCTGTCTCAAAAAAAAAAAAAAAAAAAAAAAGGTAAACATAAACTTATCATACAACACAATTCCTAGGATTCTATTCAAGAAAAATGAAAACATACATCCATACAAAGACATGGATGCAAATGTTCACAGAAACATTAATCTAACAGTCCCCAACTACAAACAATCCAAACGTCCATCAGCTCGTGAATCAACTAATAAAATGTGGACCATCCAATAATGAAACACTATTCAACAACAGAAAGGAATGAACATGTTATACAGCATGTACTAACCTCAAGAACATGTTAAGCAAAAGAAGCCATCAACAAAAAACTATAACATGCATGATTCCATTCAGATGCAATGTTTGGATATACCGAATTTATAGATCCAAAAAGAAGATCTAGTTGCCTAGAGCTGGGAATAGGAGGGATAGGATTAACTACAGAGAGGTACAAGTAAACTTTTTGGGTGATGGAAATGTTCTAAATTTAGATTATAGTAATGCTGCACAATTCTATAAATTTAGTAAAAACCATTAAATCACTTACAATTGGCAAATTTTATAGTATGTAAATTATATCTCAATAAAGTTATATTTTTTAAAATGTGTAAGCCCCTGAAGCTGCATTTGATATACTCAGTGGACTTTAGAATCTTCCCTCCTCCTTTCCTTCCTGAATAATTCAGTCTAGGAGCCATGAGCTGTTGATGGCGGCCACGTGGTTAGGGGGTGAGGTATCTGACATGGGATGTCAGAGACTGATGCGGGGTAAGGAGGTTGTCTGCTTGAAGGAAACAGTGGTATCAGTCTGTCACAGGGTGTTAGAGACCCAGTGCAGTGTGGAAGGCATACACAACAGAAGGTCAGTGGTTGCAAAAGGCAATTATTTACATACAGAAAGAAATGATGAAATTAGTAAGTAAATATATTGAGAATAATAGGGGTCAGCAATCATGTTATTGAGGAAGGGAGTTACAAACATAGAAAACTAGAATGAACTAGAATTGGAAGTAAAGGTATCAATGTGAGCTTATGGTTTTCAATAAACAAGATCAATCAGCAGTGAACCCAGGTATCAGCAACCATGTCTTCCATCCGTATCTTGACTTTTAAAAAGTATTCTCCAGTAAAAAGGACTACAGTTCTTAGAGAATTGGCTAATTTGAGGGCTAGAGCAGGGAGGGTACAAAATAAGCCAGTCAAGAATATCTTCTCAGGCCAGAAAGTTAGAAAGTTCTCAAAGAATGATGGAGACGTCAAAAAGACACAAAGGCCAACGTGGAAAGACTCCCCTTGACCAAATATGGGACAATTTGAGCATAAAAATATATAATGATATTATCAGATTATAAACCATGAAATCAAATAGGAATCTACTGAATTCATGTGGTATAATAAAATAAGTGAGAAATGAATAGGGAGAGGAGAAAGCTTTCCCTATGGTGGAAAGAATATAGACAAATACCATTCAGCAACTAGCATAGAATAATAATAATGTAAAAAAAATCAATGGATGCTAAAAATAGTGAGTTAAAATTTGATGAGGAATGGGGCGTTTACATAATTTCAAGAACCTTCTCACAAAATACTTATTTACTAATCACAAAGAAAAAAGTAACTTCACAGGGCAAAACTAGGCAAACACCAGGTTTTTAATCAAGTAATCAAGGTTAACTTCACAGTAATGGGACAAAATGAAAACCTGTATCACTTGGTAGGGTGCAATGAGAAGAACACAGTATCCTTTTTGTCATATTCCTGCCAAAGTTTCATAACCTGAATCTAATCCTGAGGAAATAGCAGACAAACTCAAATGGAAGAAACATTCTATCAAGTAACTAGCCCGCAGTCTTCAAAAGTGTCAAGATCATAGAAGTTGAGAAAACAGTACAAAATTGCTCCAGATTGAAGGAGACTAAAGTGGAATAACAAAATTCTAACTCATGATCCTGGATGGGATCCCTTTGTTATAAAGGACATTACTGGGACATTTGGTAAAATATGAATTAAGCTTATAGATTAGATGGTGGTATTTATTAAAGTCAACTTCTTGATTTTAATGGCTATATTGTGGTTGTGAAAATGTCTCTGTAGGAAGAACACACTAAAGTATTCAGGGGTGATGAAATATCACGTCAGCAACTGATTCTCACATGGGTTAGGATGGGGGCTGGCAAACTTTGTCTGTAAAAGGCCAGATAATAAATATTTCAGGCTTTTGCAGGCCACATGGGCTCTGTTACACAGTTCTTTCCTAGGACAGGAAAACTAATTCCCTTCATGTAAGATTGAAAACAAAATTCTTCATCCTTAAGAAACATTTTAATATCACTTTTTAGTTGGCTACATTGAGATACCATTTCTCACCTCTCAGATTAGCAAAAAATCAATAGCTTGACAATACATTCTGTTGACAAGGCTGTGTGCAAATAGACATTCTCTTAAACTGCTGGAAGAAATGAAAACTAGTATAACCACTATGGAGACAAATTGGACAATATTTAATAAAACTAAAGATACATCTATTCTTTGACTCAGTAATCCCAGTTCTTGGAATTTATTCTGAAGATACCTTTCCAACAAGAAATTATGTATGCATTAACAAATAAATAATGCCATGAAAGTTCATTTTTCTATGCCAAGGATCTATCATTGAAAATTATTTGTCTCTCTGACTCTACACCTAGGGTGCTAGTTCCTTCACAGCAGGACTCTATCCCTGAGCCCATCCTATCTGCCAAGATAAGGAAATCGGGATCAGCACTGGCCCCTCCTCCTGTGGCATCCAGGGACAGGAACCAGAAGCTGCTGCCTTCTGGATCCACTCTCACCTCTTAGAGTCCCGGAGTCTCCATAATAAGGATGACTACTACAGGCGTTTCATCTTTACGCATGGGCCAGAAAGCCAAGCCTTTTTCCTTGGCTGAGCAATCAGTTAGTGACCTAAATGGGCAAGCCCTTCACCAAAAGCCTTTATCAAAAACAAAACAAAACAACTCCCCCCTTGCACTGCTCTGGGCAAACGACCTTCACTACAAAGCAGTAGCTGGCAGGTATGAAACCAACCAAGGAACTGATGACACTCAGGCCTTAGGTGAAGGCTCAAGAAAAGAGTCTAGCTCACTTGACTCAAGAGTAGGGTACCTAACTGTACCTCGGGGTGAAGAAACAGACAAGGGGGAAATTTTTTGTGTGTAAGTATCATACCTAATAAATGGAATGGGAAAGGAAATACCAACTTTTGTAAACTCCTAATAAAATAATGGATCTAGGGGGAAATTATCAATGATCACTACTAGCAAAACAGGGAAGAGACCTGACATTACCTGCCTCCTGACAGATATACACTGAACCAACTATTAAGTATTCTTCCCACCTCCCCCAGTCAAGCCAGAAGAGATCAAGCCTCCAGTTTACAGGAAATATAAGGGTAATAAAATGTGTTAAATAGCCTCTCAGGGATGCAATCAGCAAAATCCACAATGTGGGAAAGTCTGCAAGGACAAACAATTCAGTTTTTGTACCAAATTAACTGCAAGGGGAAAAAAGAGAGGGTGGGAAAACCTAGATTAAAAGAGACTGAAAAGTAGAGTGACCAAACATCTTTTCTTTTTTCTTTTAATTTGAAACAGGGTCTCACTCTGTTGCCTGGGCTAGGGTGCAGTGGCATCAACACAGCTCACTGTAACCTCAAACTCCTGGACTTAAGCAATCCTCCTGCTTCAGCCTCTGGAGTAGCTGGCACTACAGGCTCATGCCACAACACCCGGCTTATTTTTCTATTTTTTTGTATAGACGGGTCTCACTCTTGCTCACACTGGTCTCCAACTCCTGGCCTCAAGTAATCCTCCTGCCTCAGCCTCCCAGAGTGCTAGGATTATACGCATGAGCCACAACACCTGGCCCCAATTTTCTTATTTAATAGGTTATGCCTGTTGTGCCAGTATAATTATTAATAGAATCTTCTCTCTTTCATTATCAAAGGTTTCCTAGTTTAGATAATAAATTATATGGTCACTCTACTTAAGAGACATATTAAATGTACTGTGTTGGCATACTTTGGCTACAGATTCCAAAAAAACCAACTGTAAAATATATTTGAATACTAACTGGATATTTGATGATACTGATAAATTATTGCTGTTTTAGGTGTTCTGATATTGTGGTTATGTTTTTAAAGTCTTATACCTTTAGAGATATAAACTGAAATATTTACAGAGGAAATGATACGAAACCTGGGATTTCCATCAAAATAATGGAGAGAGAGAAGGCAAAGAGGTGGGACGTACATGAAACAGCACCAACCATGAATGACAATGCAGACACTGGGGATGTGATATGACTCTCTACTTTTGAATGTTTTTGAGATTTTTCCATAATATAATGTTTAATTCAGTAAACAAAATTTCCCTAGCTCCAGAAACAGAAGTACCCTAGAAAGCTTCAGTTTCCTGCTCTTAGCCAAAAGCAAGCATTTGGCCATCTAGCCAAACAGAATTATATGTTTATTCAGTCATCTGAAGCCTGGGTCTAGGAAAAGTTATCTGTCATATAGGTTTCCTGAGGAAAATCACAGCTGGTATTCTTTATTTCTTTACCTTTCCATCAAAATGAAATAAAACAAACAAAAAAAAGACTTTCCCTTCCTTTTACAAGAGAATCACTTCTCCTGAAGATACTCTTAAAATGCTCCTTCTCTAACACAAGAGGAGAAATGAAACACATTAAAAGTATTTTGATGGACTTTCCCCATTGCCCAGAAATAGTTCTTTTGAAAAGAATGTAATTCAGAAATGTGTTTCTCATTTCAGTCCGCGTCTGTGTGAGCCCCAACATGCCAGCTTTCAGCAGCAACAATTAGTGAGAATGCAAGACAGGTCAGGAGGGCACTCGGCTGCCACCGCCTTATCTTAGCCAGTGACAAAGCTTCCACGGTACGGACACAGGGTAAGTGATACCCAGAGCTGTCCATGGGAAAATAAGACCATGAGGAAATTAATGGAAACCAAATGAAGTGCTGAGGATCAGCAACATGAGAGTTTTCCAACAGTGGTGCAGCAAAATAACTATTAGAGCAGCCCAGGTAGTACTCTAAACTATTTTACATATATTGACTCATTTAATCCTTACTCCAACCCTTGATGTACTATTATTTTCCCACTTTTAATGACGTAGAAAACCGAGGGAGAAAGAAGTGAAATAATTTGCCTACCACTGGTTTGCAGCAGAGCCAGGATAAGAACAAGTTCTGGAGATGTTCCTGTTTTGGAAAGACTTTGAAAAGCAGTTGTTTAAAGAAAGAAAGACAAGAAAAGCAGGTGTTGGTATAATGAAAATAGTGCTTTCTCTTTGGCAGGAAATAATCTTGACATTACCAAAAAGGGGTTTCAAAGTCTGCCTAGTTCTGCAGGAGGCCCAAAGGAACACCTGTCCTTTGCCATATAAATCCACAGAAAGTCTCTCACACATGTGACACAGGAGGGGCCCGAGGGCTGAATTAGTACCAATGGCTGCAAGCTTCAGTGCTGAACTACTTGTTGTTGAAATGTTCAAGCAAAGGCTGAACCGCCTTTTGCTAGGCACAGTATGGAAGGAATTCCTACGCAGTAGGAAACTGGCTAAAGCGAGAACCCACCCAATATAAACATCACTCTAATAAGGATTTCTTGCTGCATGCTCTCCTATTTTAGGGCTGACAACGTCTATGGCAATTCAAAGCTGACTCAAAACCTAAGTCATTCTGTGTTCTAGAGAGCTGCTAACATCCAACTTCTATCCCTAGCAAGCAGACAGCTGGCCAGTGAACAGCCATTGATACAACTGCCTCCTTTATCTTCAGGGACACCACAGACACTATCTAGCACTCTTTCAAAGTTATGCTAAAAATGCAATATCTATGTTTGAATGCCAACCAAAACACTGGAAGCATATTCTTAGAAGATATACAAGAGGTTATTTGACTGAATCAAAATCTTCATTATATTATTTATGCCTCTTAAGGGCAATCACACTCATTTGAGACACTTAAGAGCTAGCATCAAGGTCTAAATAAGAGCTAGTAGCATCAAGGTCTATCTATAACAGACCCATCCCATCTAATCAAGGAACAGACAGAAATGTAGGACATAGAGCTAGAGTGAGCATCACTTCAAAAGTGTGCCTTGATTGTCCTTCAAATTATTATAGGAAACAATCCGTAAGGTCCTAATACCACCGCTAAGACACAGTCAATCAAGAGGGTTAAGATTTTGAGCAGGGCCAGTTTTCACTACACTATGAGGCAAAGGGACACTGGGCTAATGTAGTCAAAAGCCTCCATAGCTTTATCGGTTTGCTAGGGCTGTCATAGCAGAGTATCATGCACTGGCCCAAACAACAGAAAATTTATTTCCTCACAGGTTGGGAGGCTGCAAGTCCAAGATCAAGGTGTTGTTGGGGTTGGTTTCTTCTGAGGCCTCATTCCTTGCCTTGTAAATGGCCGTCTTCTCCCTTTGTCTTCCCACGGCCTTCCCTCTAAGTGTGTCTGTATCCTAATCCTCTCTTCTTGTAAGGATATAAGTCATATGGGATTAGAGTTTACCCCAATGATATACATTTAACACTTTAAAGACCTTATCTCCAAATACAGTCACATACTGAGGTACTTGGGGGTTAGGGATTTAAGCTATGAATTTTGGTGGGACAAAATTCAGCCCATAACAATAGTTATACTCCCCTCAAAGGGATAAAAGACACCCCAATATGACCACTGGTGAGTGGCAGTGTGTGTATCGATCCTAGTTTCCTCTCTCCTGGGTCTATTTTCAAATAAAGGTCAAATTCACTGCCAGTAGCTCTCAATTTTTAGTTCTTCACTTATTCACATTGTTTACTGGAACCATTTTTCTCTTCTTTCCACTTTACTTGTTCATTTGTTTAATACCAGTAAAGTTCAATAGGAACATGTTCATGGTAAGGATTCTATAGAACGGAGGTTGATCATTGTCTTCACTAAGCACTTACTCTGTCTTAGACTCTGAATGGAGTTCAGAGAACAAAACAAAGTCAGCAGATGACAGCAATGAGCAGGGGTAAAAGACAACAAAATGGAATGACAGAGGCCTAAAGGAACAACAGAAGTTTTAAAAAGACAGTAATAAAGGTAATAGCCTAGAAGTGATAATGAACTATAAGAACATCAATTCCCACTCCCTGGGAAAATATATATATATATATATTTTTCTTTCTTTCTTTCTTAATTAGAAATGGAGTCTTGCTATGTTGGCCAGGCTGGTCTCAAATTCCTGCTTCGGCCTCCCAAAGTGCTGGGATTACAGGCATGAGCCACCACGCCCAGCTCCTTATTAAAGAATGTTACAAACATGTCACCTTGGAAAAAGGAAAGACCTGGGGCTGCAAAAATTACATAGGTTCAGAATACACTGTATTACATAAAGAATATATCTTGCATGGAGAAGCAAAACAGTATAGTTTTTAAGAAATGATCTCTGAAGCCAAACTACCCAGGTTTCAATCCCAGTTGTGCTTCTTCCCAGCTGTGTTATCTTGAGAAATTTACTTAATCTCTCTGTACCTCAGCTTCCTTGCATGTGAATGAGCACAATAATAATAATATCTACCTCAAAGCATTGTTATAAAGATTGAATAACCTACAAATTTTAAAGTGCTTAGGAATGTCTAGAAGCTATTAAGTCCTCAGAGTTTGTTAACTCATTAAATAAATTCTTAATTGCACATGTTTCCTCAGAAACATTACAGGAGAGGGGTTAAGACTACAGACATTGGAATAAGATGCTGTGGGTTGAACAGCAGTTTCTTCTGCTTATTATTAACTTCCCTTAACCTCTCTGTGCCACAGTATCTTCATCTATGAAATAGACTTACTTGCATCATCCACCTCATCACTAAACTGGCCATGTGTTAACCACCTCATCAGAGTACTGTGAGGATTAAATTCAACACAAATGAACCATTTAGAAAAATGCTTAATACACCATAAATGTTCAGCAGATGTTACTTATTCTTATTCTTTCATTACTTAATTTCTTAACTTTTCTTGACTAAGCAAGATAAAATAATTAAAATAAAAAGAATCTGTCCTGCTTCTACTGGTTTTATCTAATATGTGAATCAGTCAACCAATAAACCTCATAAAGTAATAATCACATTTGATAATGGAAGCATGAGCTCAAAATATTAGGAAGATTGGAGTTATGCTCTCTACCATTATGGACAAACACAGATCAGATTTACCCTGGTGCCTTAAAAACCAAAAAACCAGATGAAATATGTGAAACAACAGTTTGTAGACAACGGACGGAAGGAAAACCTACAAAGTAAGCCCTAAGACTGTCCCAGCTTACTGACCGGAGAGCATGTCTAGGAAGCAGCACAAGAAGGAAGTACCCAAAAAGAGCCCCACAGTTTCCCTGAGTTGATGAGACAGAATTGAGAATTTGGAGAGGCTACGGTGGCCAGAATTTGCAAGGCAGGGTACCAGAGAGGCGAGAGCTGTACAGAGGGGACTTTGGAGATCTGCAGGGGGTCCTTCTCACGTTTCTCACTGAGTTCCAATCAGCACATGTGGGTAAGGTGACTACGAAAATGAGCCCTAGAACTCACATACAGCCAGGAATAGTTCATGTTCCCACCAGTCTGAGTGGAAAAAACTCACGATACATCAACATCAAGTAGAGTACTCAGAAAGCATTGCTTCAGTAGTAAGGAAAAATTAGCTCCAGTGCTGCTCTGGTCCCATCAAACAAAGCCTATAAGTAATTCTCAAAAGGATCAAACTATTTCCAAATAATCGCACCCTCAGAATCTCAAGAATGTTTAAGGGAATATGAAAATACGAAGCAAACCTGCAGTCAGTGACCCATTACTGGTCTGCAGCTTGTTGGGAACCTTGCTGGGCATCACCACCTGAGCTTCGCCCTCCCCCACAGTCCCTCCCACCCCCACCCCCACCTCATCCCGTCCGTGGAAAAACTGTCTTCCATGAAACTTAGGAACCGGGTCGCACAGCAGGAGGTGAGCAGTAGGCAAGTAAGGAAAGCTTCATCTGTATTTACAGCCGCTCCCCATTGCTCACATCACAGCCTGAGCTACGCCACCCCCCATCCATGGAAAAATTGTCCTTCATGAAATCAGTCAGTCCCTGCCAAAAAAGGTTAGGGACAACAAGCTAAAATCATCTTGTCCTATCACTGAACTGGTACTCTGCACAGGACAGACACAAAAAAAGAATGAAATGAAGCACTATACTGTGACCAAACATGTGAACAAGTCTAGGAGGAAAAAAATCCATGAAATTTGGCCAGTCGCGGTGGCTCACTCCTGTAATCCTAGCACTCTGGGAAGGCGAGGCGGGAGGATAGCTTGAGGTCAAGAGTTCGAGACCAGCCTGAGCAAGAGTGAGACCCTATCTCTACTAAAAATATTTTAAAAATTAGCCGGGCGTGATGGTATGTGCCTGTAGTTCCAGGGAGGCTGAGCAGGAGGATTGCTTGAGCCCAGGAGTGTGAGGTTGCTGTGAGCTAGGCTGATGCCACAGCACCCTAGTCCAGGCGACAGACTGAGACTCTGTCTCCGAAAAAAAAAAAACCATAAAATTTAACAAGTCTTCATACCCAAAGCTGCACGACATTGCTCTAGGTTGTATGCTCTGAGACAGGTGTCAAGAGTATTACTTCAAGCCATGTGCCAAGACTGGGAATACCTTACACTGTAGCTACCCAATTTATAATCTTTCTCAGCCTCATACACCAAGGGCTAGTATCTCTGGAAGGGGTGCCTTCTGAGAGGAGTTAGCCCCTGACATTATCCTACACCAATCTAACACTGTTCCAAGCTGTCTGTGCAATTTAACTTCCTATATCAAATAATGTCTCTTAAATCTGTATGATACATTGTGCTTTTACATAAATTTTTAGTTTTTCAGGTTACTTTTTTTCTAACAAAACTTGACAAATAGCTATGGATCAGTCACATCTTCCTTTTTGAAAAATTCTTTTTCAATTGGCTTCTAAGATACTTCTCCTGGTTTTTCTTCCTAAATAGCTACTCCTTTTTAGTCTGTCCTTTGGTACCACCTCATTATCTTCAACCTCTAAAAGTCAGATTGCCCAAGGGGTCAATCCTTGGACAGTTCTTCATTCTCTTTCAATCGTCACCCACTGGATGAGCTCATAAATCAGATGATTTATATCACTTATATGCTGTCAAGTTCTAATTATATACCTTTGGCCCAGACCTCTCGCATCTCTCACTGAATGTCTAATTAGCTGTCTCCTGTAACTTCCCAGTCTCAGTTCATGGTAACTCCAATTTTCTAGTTGTTCAGCCCAAAATCTTCTGTTATCCTTAACTTATCTTTTTCTCAAACCCTGCATCTAATCCACCAACAAATCCTATCAATTCTACCTTCAAAAGACATCCTCAAATCTGACCATTTCTTACCATCTGTATCATCATGAGTTCAAATAACCATTGTTTCTTCCCTAGATTATACCAGTAGCTTTCTAACTATAGCCAGAGTGATCTTTCGCTCTGATTGTGACATTTTTCCACTTGAAACCCTCCAATGGCTAATCACCTCACTCAGCAAAAAACAGAAGTCTTTATAATAGCCTTTAAAGTTTTTTAATCTGGCTTCCCCCATACCTCAGACCTCACTTCCTACCACTCACCACCTAACTTACTCTGCACCAGCTTCACTGGACCCTGTGCTGCACAAAGAACACACAGAGCAAGCTCCTAGATCAGGCTCTTCGCACTTAATGCCACACTCTTCCTCCAGATATCTCCACTCTGGCTCTGTGACTTCCTTTGGGTCTTTCCTCATATGTCAACTTACAAAGATCTCTCTGACTACCTTATGTAAAATGTCAAGCCCTGGCTCCCATACTCCCTACTACTTTATCCTACTGTGTGTTTCTCAGGAGCACTAAGGCCATCCATTGTGTTATATATTTGCTCATTAGCTTGTCTGTCTGTCTCCCTCCACTAGAATCTAAGCTCCCTGAGGACACAGACTTTATCACTTTGTGTTCACTGCTTTGTTTTCCATCACTAAAACAGCGCCTAGCACATAGTATGTAATCAAATAGTGTTGAATGTATGAAAAGGAAGGCCAAAAGAAATGGGAGGAGAGCTATTTTCATCAACCTGAACAAATCATTTAACCTATTTTGGAATCAAATTGTCCTGTTGTATAAAACAAGAGATTTGGACTTTTTAACCTCTAAAGAATTCTAGCGTCCTGTCAAGCTACGGGTGGTCACAGATCATAGTTCACAGAGCTGTCCAATGGTCAGGAGAGGCATACAACTATCTAGTACTGACAAGATATTCTCCTTTCTCCTGAAATTCTGAATATAGCACAGATCTGTGATATTTCTGTTACTCTTCTCTGTGACAGGACTCTTCTCCATGACTCAGACTTAGTTTCTCCCCATTATTAAGGAGTGAGGTATGGGTTTTACTATGAGCCAGAAGCAATCACCAAGGCCCGTGTTCATATCACAGCAGGTTTCCTTACCTCCACTGCAGCGGGCGGCTGGAACAGGGACTGCCAGGACTGCTGTGGGCTTGTGGGTTCAGGAAAAAGGCAAGAGGAGAAGTAACCAGAGCACAATCAGCACTAAATGGGATTTTAGTGAGGGAGAAAGCTGGAGCCAATGTGGGTGAAAACATGTGCTGGTTCACTTCAGCTCCTCGGCAAAGAGTGGAGATTCTGACAATACCACAATAGGAAAAGACAAGGTCAGTGATAATTTCTCAACCAAAAAGAAACATATTCAAAGTGGGTTAGTTTAGGCAAGAAGCTGAAGCAAAGTAAGTGGTTAAAAATCATCCTCAAATATCATACTTCAGCAGCAAGGTTGGCACAGAATGACAACAGAACTAAAGCCTAATCCACAAAATCAAAATAAAAAAATCAAGCTTTGGCTATTCAAAGCATTCAGAATTGGCTTCTGGGCAAACCAAACACCACAAATTTACTACAACTCATCAATTAGCAAGCAACAGGTAACAGTTAATGTTCAATGACTAAAACTCCCTACAGAAATGTATAGATCCATCAATATAAAATATACTCAACAGTTTATAAATTATTGATTACATCTACAATAACACTAACTTATTTAGCTAACTTTTCCCTAATGAGTACATAAAATTATGTCAATTCAGTATAATAAATT
Organism: Avahi laniger; assembly: GCA_963575035.1. NCBI lineage: Eukaryota > Metazoa > Chordata > Mammalia > Primates > Indriidae > Avahi > Avahi laniger. The sequence goes on along the minus strand of CAUYSK010023666.1, from coordinate 6,304 downwards.
TTGCTTCTATTTAAATTTTGGTTTTCCAGGTTATTTTTTTCCCCTAAAAACAATCTAGCCATTTTGATATTCTATAGTCTATTGAAGACTATTAAATAAATAAGATAATTAGATAAAAAACAGATTAAATCATTTGTGCATATGACAGAAATGATGAAAAATAATTAACAGATTCACAGTATTTAATTTGCTATTGTATAGGCATGGCTTTCTGTACACATATTTAACTACAACATTTTATTTCCAAGGTAAAAAAAAAAATTACTTGAGTGTCACATAAGCACCTGATCTGTTTCAAACTTATGATAGTTTCCTGTATTGTTATTGCTGACTGCTTAGAATATGGCTATGGTGGCATTCTACTTGTGCTTAATTATGTATATTTAAAGGAAATCTTCACCTTCGTACTCACTATCCTTCTAGCAGGCTTCAGTTTATTTGTCAGGTAGGTATGCAATACAGGGATATAATAGGATAGGAAAGGGGAGGACAGGCAGATGTCTAAAATTACAAGCATGGCCAAATTTCCATAAACTCGATGTATTTTTTCAATATTACAAGAAGCAAAAAAATTTGGGGTTAATTTCTCATTTTCAAAAAGAATTTTCACTCTTCTGAAGCACTGTTTCAAAATGAAGTTCCCTCATATATATGTTAGAGCTAATTAAAATATACAATAATGCACTTAGTACTTATTTGTTAACCGGAATAATACTGCTCACACAAAATTTTGGATTATTAAATCTAATCACATAAAATAAGGTTTAGCTATTTTGATGATATATAATTGAGATTATAAAAAGTTATCAAAACCAAATCTCATTTCCTTTTTATTCCTAATTACCACTCTGCAACCCGGTTATAACAATGGGACTAAAGAATTGCTTGAAAAAGGAAAGGTGATTTATAAACTATTTACTATAATATTATAGTTCCATTGGGGGTATTTTTCTAATTCAAAGTCACTAAAGCAGATAGAATGATTACCAATACCAGAGTACCAATATTTGTAAAGCATGATTTTTGATCATTTATGTTTTCTTAAACTACAAATTCCATTTTAAAAATTTCAATTTTGATAACAAGTCACCTTTATTTTAAATAACACATTTAAAATTATTACTGATGAAATGGTCTTATACTTTTGTCTCAGTATGGGAATAAAAAGTTATTTTAAAGTACGCCAATATTCTAATCATTTACTTCAAAGAAGTCCTGCTTTCCAAGGTCTGGTAGAAGCACTAATCAATCAAGAAGTATGCACAGACACTGAAGCCTGTCTTCCGGGGGCAGGCCATGCTGTCCCACTCCGGGGGAGCGAATCTGAAGGGCACTCCCTCTGCCCTGGGAGTAAAAGCAAAGGCAGTTCAAGGCAGCTGAGGTGAAATGGATTCTAGGACTCCTCTTTCACTGGTTCTCTAATTTACTCATCAATTCACTCAGCACTTCTTCATTAAATAAGCCTGAATGGCTCTTGGAAAAGCCACTCTGAAGTGAAGTGGAAGGCTTCTTCCATTCCCTAGCTTTGAAATTCTCACCTAATGAAGTCTATTTCTATATTAGCCAATACAGAAATAAAATTCAGGTCACATCCTAAAGGACTCATGCTTGGATGTGCAAGGGCAGATCTGAGGTCCTGAATTGACAGGCCATGGACAGAAACATAATACCCTCTTCAGTCAAAGGAGGAGATACTTTTCATTTCCATTTGTTTCTCAAATTCATGGAGCTTGTATTTGCAGCTTTGACACTAACTTTAAATAAACATTTGCCTTCAAGGGAAGGAAATAACTATCTTCATTGTTAATCCAGTTCCCCAAATACCTAGGAACCCCTAAAATGACATCTAATTCAGTTTCCAGAATTGGAAACCTCACATGCCCCTGTCAGGGACCACGGCTTTGACCTTGAATAATGAAGCCAGCTCAGCCCTATTCCTGAAAGACATCTCTAAAGCAGTCTTCATCCAAGCAAATGAAGCTGTGTTAGTTGGCATTAGTTCTTTTCCTGACATATGCCAGTTTGCAGTCAGAGACCCCAGCCTCCTTACTGAATCCGCAGGCATGGTGCTCCCAGTCTCTCTCTCCTCCGTTTGATCATACTCCTGGCTACTCGAGTTTTGCCCTCACACTGGAGTCTTGGCAGGAAGTTCTCTCACACAAGGGGCATGCAGTTTGTCAGCCAAAGGAAATTTACAAAGGCTTCCCAAACTTACAGGAAAAATTAAAGTACTTTTCTCCAAAACATGATATTCAGAACCACCCCCTACCCCCAAAAAAGACCTAAGAGCCCAGGAGACCTCAGAGAGCCAGAGCGACGAGTTCCAGATCCCAAATGAACCAGCTGTCCTCTGATCTGCCTGACATCATTCACACTCAGCCTGCAACGAATCAGAGCCACAGAGAGCACCTTGTTCCCCTAGTGAGAAGCACCAAACTCCCTCCCCCACAAATCAGCTGCAACCTCCAACCCTGAGGCCTGGCAGCAGTAAAGACTCTGGCAGAAACTGTACATACCAACTTGAAAACTCACACTGTGTCAGAAATACTATTAACCCAGGAGGCGTGGGCCAGGCTAAACAGCTGTTGCAGTGGGCAAGGGATTGGAAGAAAGCAGATTAAGGATACCAAATTGGTAAGTTAATGAGCTAAGAATATGTGGGCATTTCTCCAAAATTATTCATTCTCAAACTCAGGCCTGGTAGGGGATGATGCGGCTTTAATGTTAGGGCTCAAAGCATAGCCATTATTCAAATTCTGAATTTGACCAATTTAAATAAACTCTATACTCCTGCAAAGTTCAGCATCATTTTTTATTCAATTTCTATTACTCTATAATCATTCGAATAACTTTTGGTAAGAAAAGTCATAAGAAAAGTTAAGAAAATAAGCCTCTGAACTAGTTTAATTCCATCTCAAAAACATTAATAAAATTATTTGTATGGCAGACTGTGTACAAGACTTTAAGGTAAGCTGCAGAAGAAGTCTATTGAAGGTTAAGGTATTTAACTTCTGTATGCTTTGGTTTCCCCACTTGTAAAATGAAGATAATTAAGGTACTACAGCACCATAAAAGTGTTAGCTGTCTTGCCCTCCAGGAGCAATCTCCCAGTCTAAAGGAGGAGATAAGTCTCAACAAATACAAAACCATCCGAGAAAAGCAGCCTGGCCTGAAGAAAGACCAGTAATCAAGTAAACTGTGGAGCTAACCACTGGCAGCTGAGGGAGCCAAAGAGGAAGCAAAAGTCTTGTCCCCTGCTTCAGAACACCTGCCAACTCTGATGGGCTCTTCTCATTCATCTAAAAGACAAAGTATGTCAAACTGTTTTTCTAGAGTAACAGTCAAAGGATTAGTTCATACTCACACTCCAACCAGGGCTTTTCAACTGCAAGTCACAGCTCTTTAGTAAGTCATGATATCAATTTAGGAAGTCAGAATCAACATTTTTTAAAAAGAGAAATACAGTGAAATAAAAAAAATATCAGAGTGCTTCACACATAGTATGGCTAAGCACTAGTTTATGAAATTTTCGTGTTTGTGACATCTATTACTGAAATACATACAAATATGTATTTACATTACATATGATGGGTCATGATGTAAGATCACCTTGTTATTAAGGTCAAAGTCTAAAAAGTTTGAAAGCCACTATTCTAATCACTCAAGCAAACTCAACCCACCCTAGTAGCTATAGGCACTCACTTTTCCTTTCCATGTATTAGCCCAATTACTTGGCCCTCACAGCTCACTTCAATTTCAGAATCCCCTGTTCTCTATGAATCCTAAAGATAACTGAACACTCTCTCAGGAATCTAACACTTCTCAACAAGTACTGGATACCACTTTGGAAAGCCTCGTGATGATATCAGGGTCAGCTATAAAAGCCCCAGTCTTGGTCTATCCCCATCCGCAGCTGAGGCTTATAGTTATGGCTGAGCCCTAAAGGTTTCTACTCAGTATCTTTCAATTCTCTAATACCCAAGACCAGGCTACTGAATAATAATAATAATAATGACCTAACAGTCACCAACATTTATTAAGTGCTTACTATTTACTAGGTTCTATTCTAAGTACTTTATAGGTATTACCCATGTAGTCCTCATCACAGCCATGATATATGTGCTATTATTATTCCCATTATTTAAAAAAAAAAAAAGACACAAAAGAGGTTAAGATCATACCAGTGGTAAGTGAGAAAGCAGCCTTTACTCAGTATGTTTTTGCCTGGTTACCCACATATGAATTATATAAGCCAGAAGTACTCCTATCTTCAGCCAAGTTGGTGAACTGAAGCAATCTCTACAATGTTATGAACCACTGTGCTATATCTTTCTGTCAGATTCCGACAACAATAGCAAATGGATTTCTCTCTAGTCTGCTCTGCAAGAATAAATTGGGGGAGGAGGAACAGCATGGAGCTCCTTAAATAATGCTAATGTCAGAAAATATTTATTTGGTTTTTAGAGAATAGAGTCATATCTTATGTCTTTTATCTAACCAAAGAAGACATTACTTTTACTTCCAGGGTTTAACACATCCCCACACAGAGTATTTTCTTTAAACTTATCGGCACTAGAATCCATCGTGCCAATATTCCTGTAGTTTTGCCAGCACTAGGAAGGCCTAACATTTTCCCGGGACTGGTAACAGGGCTAAACAATTTGCAGTATGGCCAATGAAACGTCCACCTTCTCTTACTCATTCATACAACTATTTATTGCCTGTGTTACCACCCTTAGAGCCAGGAAAGGTCTCTGCTATGGGCTTCTCACTTTAGAGATCCCCCAAAATAACACAAACACAAAAGAACAAATTCATTAAAGAAATGAGATTGCCTCTGTTACGAGATCTGGCATTCTACACTGGCAAAGTAGAACCCTAGAAATCCATTCGTGTGATTTACACCATCGGTCCCCAACCTTTCTGACACCATGACACTAGGGACCAGTTTCGTGGAAGACAGTTTTCCACAGAGGTAGGGGAAGGGGGCGCACGTCACCGCCTCAGCTCCACCTCCGATCATCAGCCGTTGGATTCTCAAGGGGAGCGCGCAACCCGGAGCTCTCCCACGCGCAGTTTGCAGCTGGGTTCGCGCTCCTGTGAGGGCCCGATGCCCCCGCTGATCTGACCCGAGCGGGGCTCAGATGGTGATGCGAGCAATGGGGAGCCACTGGCCTCTTGCTGTGCGGCCGGTATCGGTCCGTGGCCTGCGGGTTGGGGACCGCAGACTTACACTGTTCAGACCCCAGGAAAACACCTGCCCATATCTTTCTTCCTATGTCCTTAAAAAAAAAGGCGACTATGTCAGAATGCCATCTACGGATTATGAAACTACAAACTTCAGAGAGAATTCTGCCTAAGAACATGTAGTATTTGAGCAGCACAGGGTCTTAGAAGTAAGCGAAAAGACAAATTAACTGTCAAATCCTTCCTTTCAGATAACATGTAATAGTTTTCTTGCCTAAGATATTGTCTCCTAGAAGAGTCAAACATCCATTGGCTCGTCTTCTTTCTGTTTCAATTCACGGGTCTGAAGGTACTTCATAATTTAGCTCAGTATTCGTAACAGTAGCACATGAAGAACATTTTGCAGAATTAAGGAATTCATACTACTAGTAAATGTATTTATGTGCAGGTCTAGATATATAACACATGTAAGACAGGAGACCAATTTTTTTTACACTGATACATAGTTGAATAGTTAATGCTAAAAGTATAATTTATGTTTATAAAAATATTAATGTTTAGAAATCAAAAATTTTAAAATTCAGCCACTTTAAATAATTTTAAATATTTAAAAGAAAAATAACTTTTTTAAAAACATGAAAATTTTTAATTTTTCACACTTTATATATTTGATGAAAATATATTCAGATTGGTACTATCTGAATAGAACATCCAATTTTTAAATCCTAGAGATCAGTGAAAACGAGTACAAGTTGTGGTCACAACAGAAAAATAAGTGAAGCTTAGAAGAGAAAAAAGAGAAAATTGACAAATAATTGGTGGTCTACCTACATCCGAAAAAAAAAAAACTAACAATTAAAGTGAACAAATTTTAATTGCATACCAAAAAGCACAAATACAAGTATTAGCACTGAAGAAAAGATTGAAAGAGTGAACAAACAGAAAATAAACCACAGTATTAAAAAAAGACAAGTAAGCCGGGCACGGTGGCTCATGCCTGTAATCCTAGCACTCTGGGAGGCCGAGGTGGGTGGATCGTTCTGAGCTCAGGAGTTCGAGACCAGCCTGAGCAAGAGCGAGACCCCGTCTCTACCAAAAATAGAAAGAAATTAATTGG